>RJWM01007892.1:28029-75842 GCA_004363535.1 Dasyprocta punctata | reverse complement strand
AAAAAAAAAAAAAAAAAAAAAAAAAAAAAAAAAAAAAAATCTGAGCCCTACAGACCACAGTAAATTACACTGTCAGCACCACTTACAAAGAGAGATTCATAGGCATGTTCCTGACAATTTTACCAGTAACACCAATGGCATTACACATTTCTCTTCAAGGAAACCTCAAAAGATCATGTGTCACACATTTGAGTTGCCTTAGGCAACTGACCTAATAACAAGATCCACCATCACATTCTAAGGTGCTTCACCTGTATATGTGGTGAAATCTGCTGCCTTTTCCTTTTCTCTGTATAATGCTACTTACTTATGTACAATATTCTCATAATACATCCAATAATCTATTCCCAAATCACCATTATATTAACAAGAAATTCTTATTTTATGTGTTTGTTATTAGCTGTTTTATTAATAATAGCCATTCTTTCTGGTGTGAGATGGAATCTCATTAGCATACCTCATAGTATTAGAGAAAGCATTCCTAAAATTCATTTGTAACCAAAAGAGACCTAGAATACCAAAAGCAGTTCTGGACAATGAAAGTAAGGCAGAGTGCATCACAATCTCTGACTTGAAATGATACTATAGAGCTACTGTGATAAAAACAGCATGATGCTGTCAACGAAACAGACCTGAGGATCAATGTAACAGACTACAAGATGTAGAAACAACTCCAAATACACTCAACTACCTGATCTGTGACAAAAGGGAAAAACATATTCACTGGAAGGATAGCCTCTTTAATAAATGGTACTGGAAAAACTGGGTTTCCGCACGCTGACAACTAAAACAAGACCCATGTCTATCATCATGCACTAAACTAAAAACAAAATGGATCAAAGATCTAAATATTAAAACAGGAACACTAAATCTGGTGGATAAAATATGTAGAACTCTCAAAGACATAGGTGTAAGCAACAACTTTAAGCAAAACCCCAATTACACAGGAACTATCACAAAGAATCAACAACTGGTAAAACTTTTACACAGCAAAAGAAATCACCAACAGTGTGGAAATACAACTCACAGAGTGGAAAAAAAATTATGCCAGCTATTCTTTAGACAATGAACTACTATCTAGAATATATAAAGAACTGAAAAAAATCAGGCCCTCCAAATTCAAAGATCCTCTCCAATGGAGTGAAAAAAAAAACCCACAAACTGGGAAAATATCTTAGCCAACTGTTCCTCAGACAAAGGACTTCTATCTAAAACATATAAAGAATTAAAAAAATCAAGCCCCCCAAATTCAAGGACCCAATCCAAAAATGGGCATCTGAGGTGAACACACACTTCTCAGATGAAGAAATACAAATGGTAAATAAATATATGAAAAAATGTTTAACATCAATGGTCACTTGGAAAATGCAAATTAAATACTGAGATTCCATCTCACCCCAGAAAATGGCAAAGATCAAGAAATCAACCAATAACAAATGTTGGAGGTGCTGTGGGGAAAAAGGAACTCTTCTTCACTGCTGGTGGGAATGTAGGCTGGTGCACGTGGAAAGTAGGGTGGAGATTCCTCAAGAAGTTAGGATTAGAGATTCCATTTGACCCAGCTATCCCGCTTCTGGGCATTTTCCCAGAAGAACTGAAAACATACCACAGTGATATATGTGCACCCATGTTTATAGCAACCCAATTTGTAATAGCCAAATCTTGGAAACAACCCAAGTGCCCATCAATCAAGGAATGGATAAAAAACATGCAGTATTTTTATACAATGGAGTACTACTCAGCTATAATGAAAGACTGCATTGAGACTTTTATAAGTAAATGGATGCAACTTGAGACCATACTCATAAGTGAAATAAGTCAAACTCATATGTATAAATACCGTATTGTCTCCCTAGTGTAAGAAACTGAAAAAGTATATATGATCCAAAATCTACAATAAATACTGTGTAAGGGTAAGAAACTGCTCAAAGAGAAAAAGTAATTGGGATGGGGGAAAGGAGGAAAGAAGGAAGGGAAAAGGAAAAAGACACAAATATATATATATATATGAGCTAAAATGACTATACTACTAAATGTATTGGTTATTGGTAAAGAACAGTTAATACTCACATGATCAGATCAATTTTACATGTCTGTATTTGTTAATCTAAGCAACCCTTTTAAAGGTAATGGTATGCAATATTACAACCATTGTCAAATTCCTATCATCTTGTTTTGTAAACCTATACTGTTCTTGTATTTGATTTGTTGTTGGTGTTTGTTTGTCTCTTTTGCTTTTTGTTTTTCTTTTCTGTGTCTTTTTTCTTTTAAAAAAATTCAAAGATCCAATCCAAAACTTGGTATCTGAGATGAGGAGATTTTTCTCAGAAGATGTACAAGTGGCAAATAAATACATTAAAAAAGTGTTCAAACTCACTGGTCATTCGAGAAATGCAAATATGGTTTAGATTTCAATGTCCCCAAAGTATTATGTGTTCAAAGGTGAAGCTTTCAGGTTACTGGATCGTGTGGCACTACACACTATACTCATCAAGGAATTAATCCATTGTTGAGTTCATAGCTGGTAGAAGGAGGGGGACTAATAAGAGGCAGTGGGTCACTGAGGATATGTCATTAGAGAGTATTCCTCTAGCTCTATCATCTCTCTGTCTCTGTCTCTATCTCTGTTCACCATGGTTCCTAGCTAACATGGACTGAGCACTATTCTTCCACCAGGTACTTCTATCATAGTATTTTTGCACTGAAGTCAACCAACCATGGACTGAATCTTCTGAAATAGTGAGCCAAAATAAACCTCTTCTGCTTTAGGCTGTGAGTGTTACATATGTTGTTCAAGTGAAAGAAAAACTGAACAATACACCTGGAGAAAAAAACATAAAAGAAAGACTACATGATTAAAAATGAAATACTAAAAATAAAGTGTGAAGTAAGTTGTGCAAATCAGAGTAGACCAGCAGAATTATTCCATCATCTAGAAGCTAGATAAATTACCAAATTAAAAGTTTCTGAACCAGAGAGCTGGAACAAAAAATAAATAAAATTTTTATATTGACAAACTTGTGAAGTTGAGCTAAGTATTGGCAGTATTTATTTCTCTGAGTGTCTTTTATAATGGTGGACAAGGCTCAGGATTGAACATGGCCCAGATATGTGGGGATGAAATAAGCAGTGGTATGAATGAGGTACTTTACCTGTGATGTTCACTGTATTCTTATATTGTATCCAAGACAGAGAGACCCTTCCAGAAGATTCCAAAATTCTTACTGAGATTTTCCAGAGTAACACAATGATTAAGAGATAAAATTCATAGATAGAGTTCTACTTCAGATCCATGGCCAACCACACACCTATGCTTCCTCCAAATGTTTCTAAGTCTTTGAAGCTCATGGATTGAGATGTTAAATGGAAAATCTAAGTACTTCTGAAATTAGAATTTAATATCTAAAAGAATTTCAAAGCTAACAAGAAAGAGATCAAATTATCTCAGTCAAAATCTCGGAAAAATGGTTGATAGATATTGGTGAACCGAAGGTGGAAATGTCTTGCTAAAATCTATAACCCAATCCTGAATTTTCCAATGTGTAATTGTATTGGCATGGCCTACCACTAATCATAACTAAGTAACAGAAGAAATTGAGAACACATTGCATTGAACTTAACAGCATCTAATTAATTCATTATCCTTTTACAGGCAATGTCCAACATGAAACCAAATATATCAATAGCTATCATGCTGATAAAGTTACTAATCAATGAGACATCCATAGTCAAGTAGTAAGGACAGATCCACACAAGATGCAATTCTGAGTTTAGTAACAAAAATCAAATTAGTAATAACAATTATTAATATGATAATATACAAAATCACACAGATTGTCTGAATTAATGGAGATTTTAGCAAATAATCTGAATCTTTATAAAAATCATGTGGGCACTCTAAAACTGAGAAGCACAGTAACTGGACTTCACTCACTGAATAGGTTTGTGTCGATGTAAATACAACAAACATAAGTGAACCTGAAGAGAGCTAGAACAGAGATCCATAAAAATAATGTAAAGTGACTTGTAGAAATAAACTCAACTGACAAGATTGGATGAGGCAGAGCAAAGCATAAAAATAGGGATTGCTGTTAAAACATAGCACACACCTACACTGGACACCAAGAGAAAAAGGTAAGATAGAATGATGCAGAAGAAGTAATGAAAGGACAACTGGTCAAGTATTTTGTAAAGCTGATAAAGGATATCGATGAACTTAAAGAATCTTAACAGAACCTAAACATGCTGAGGAAGAAGTATGCCACTATGAAATTCTAAAACTAGCAAAAATATATATAAAAGTGAGGATCATATAATATATTTGAATAGATCATTATTCTGTGAATGTTTGAGTAGAAGATTAGAACTGTAAGAATACTAAAGTTCTACCAACAGAGGAAAAATTATACCAGATAGAAGAATGAAAATACAAAAAACAATCAACTTCACTAGAAAATTACTTTTTCTGATTATTTTTGTATACTACTGTGGTCGACACTTGCTGCCACAATAAGAAACTTTAAAAATCCAAATAAACTCTGTACTAGTTATAAGAACCATATTCATAATTAGAACATCTCTCACACTTAAAGTATAATTCTAAGCACTGGTAGATTATCTGGAAAATTCTTCCAAAATTTTAAGAAATAAATATGATTTCCATACCATTTCCATGAAATAAATAAGGCAAAAGTCATTTACAAGATTCTCATAGCAACATTGTTTTTTGTATCTATAGCCTCAAAATAGTACAAGTGTGCACCACAGTCATTTGATTTATTACTACAATGCAATAAAATATAACAATTAAACAGAATGAATTGCTGTGTTCAGTTATAAGGACCCTAGTTGTGTTGGATTAGGTCTCATCCTAATGATCTCATTTCATCTCATTTACCTCCATAAAGACCATATTCCCAAATATGGTTACATTCTCAAGTATTAGAGATTAGGCCTTCAACACATATTCTAAGGAAAATATAATTTAATTGATTAAAACTTTTTCTTCAATTTAAAAACCCAAATATTACGTCCAGGAGGATAAAAAGGAACAGAATTTAAATAAACATCATAGAGTCCTGTAGTAAGTCTCGAGGATATAATATCCTTTACTAAACCAAATGTTAGAAGACCTTGAAAGATAAAAACTTTGAAAATTTTAGAGCCATAAGATTCATTTTGGAAAGTCTAACCTCTTCATTTTTTCAAATGAAACATTTAGTTGCAACAAAATTAAATTATTTGTTTAAAGTTGCACATATAGCTAGTGGGAGAATTTGAACTGAAGGCCTATTCAAATACTAACCGACCTCCTACCCAAAATCAGGACTTAAATTTTATACATTGTAGAATATTGCAAGCAACATATTCTCCTCATTTGGCATATCTTTGTCCACAATTTTATAGTGTAGTTAAAAAAAGGTGGACTGAGGTACTTTCATTGCAAAGGTGAAAATCAGAATGACATTTGTGGAGCTGTAATGCTTGTTGCCATCTGGCATACACGAGGGTGTTACACTAAATGGGATCAAAATGAGCTCCTTTTGGAAGTAAACCTTTAATAGACTGGAAAAGTTAAGGGGGATCTTTCCTTTTTTAAAACAAGATTTGAAAATGAATTCTGCACAGCTGGCCCAAGAAGGAAATCTACATTCGTTGCCAAAGTTACACTTTAAATGAATTGCAATCCTTCACAGTTCTTTCAGAAACGCAATAGAAATTTTGATGAATTAAATTAAATTTTTTTCTCAGCAGGGATCCTTTACATAGTAATTTATGATTAAAGGCTTTCTTTCTCTCTCCTTCCAATCCTTCTCTCTTTCTTCATTTCCCTTTCAGACTTTCAATGAAATCAGTCTCATAGAGTAAAAAGAACAATGATGTCAGTACGTACAGCTGAGTGACATAAATCTTGTAGCACTGTTAGAAATACATCCAGTATATCGGCACAATAAAAAGAAAAGACAAGTAAAAAAATCTAAATAGTGTGTAATTTTTGTTTGTATATTTCGTGCTGAAAATACATGATCTCTCTGTCAGTGCAGTGAAGTTAGCTGTTAGTGCTGCCAATTCTTTTCCTGATGACTGAGCCAGGCAAGGCAAAATTTTGCAGATGAGTTGAGGGAAGAAAATTGTTGCCTTTGCAGTACGTATAAAAATTGGTACTATCTACATCATTAAGTAGGAAATTAAAACATTCTTGGTAATAAGAGTTCTAATTCAGTTCTGTAGAGTGTCGTTAATAGAAACCAGATTCACCAGATAATGCTGCCTAGAACTCTTCACCAACATATCCACGTTTTCAAATATATTTGTTTGTTTTCCTCAGGTGCAGTGAATGTTTTATCCTTGTTTTGACTCTGAAGTTATTGAGACCCTTAATGTCAGGAAAGTGGTGTAGAATGAGTAGCCTGAGGGCTTGGCATTTCTCAGAATTAAATTACTAGTCCCTCTACTTGCTATGATACCCATAAAAGGCACAGGGCATTTCCTAAGGCGCTGCAAGTTACAAGTAACTGTACATTTGGGGAAAATACACGTTTAAAGGCATATGATAAAAACTAAAAATATTATGTTAGTTTGCATTACTTTAGAGGATATTTAAATATTCCCCATGTGTGTGAAAATCTAGTTAAGAAGATATGGGGTTTTGACATGCTAAATAAAAATGACTCCTTGATGATAAAGCACACTATGAATAAGATGAACTTAATCTGCACCTAAGAAATGCAAAATAATGAAATTGCTTAATATCTCATTATTCTTTCTTAGAATGCTGTTTAATTTCTGTCACAGACTAGCCTGCTCAGATGTAAGTTCTTATTTGTAATGGTTTCTATCCAGGTATATTGTGGGGAAATATATGTATATGTGGTTTGTGTTATTTGTGCATGTTATTTATGTGTAGGTGAATATGCTGTGATGAATATGCTGTAATGATTTATAAAATTAATAAAGTAACTTGGAAGTGAATTAACAAGAAGTAAATAAATGCCATCTTTTTAATTTTAGGAAATATACTGGTTGTATATCATATTCTGCATAATAGCATGCTTAAGAAACTTATATTACATGTCTACTTATATCATTAAACATGGTACAAATTATTATTTTGCTTATATACTCTATTTTTCTTCTCCCATACTCTTGCTACAGGGTCATGACATATTGCTTATTCACAAAATGTCTTTTTTCTTCATTCACTTCTTTCATTGATCTTTTAAAATTTTCTGGATAACTTGGCATGGATGTTTTAACATAGACTTTAACATTAACTCTGGATTTCCTGTGTAAGAAAATTTGTTTGCTTTTCCACCATTTTTTTTTTTCAGATTCTTGGAGTGGTTCCATATAGATATTTCACAAGAACCATTTGAGAATTGATAAGATTTAGCCTGCACATTCCTTGTTTGGTCCCACAATTTTTCTAAGTTCTATCTGTAGTGATTTTCTCCTGTTTCTATTTTATTCCCACATTTACTCATTAACTCTTAGTTTTACCACTCCAAGGATGACTTTAGTTTGAACGAGGATACAAGTTCATACTAAACTTGCCCTGTCCATTTTTGTATGATTACTCTGTAGAGAGACCTGGTCACATTTAGAATTGGAAAGGAATATCAGGCATAGACTAGGGACACATACAGAATTTTCTTATGGGAAAATATTAAATATCTGAAGTTCAGTGGTAGAGCCCAGAAAGGGAGTTTAGTAAACCTTTTCTAACTTCTGCATTCTATTTGCAAAATCACAAGATTTTTAAAAGTTGCCAGACTGCATTGCATGAGCCAAATGCCAACAGAGCAATGACCTTTCAAATTACTGGCATAACAGAAGCAGAGATCATAAATCTCCAACTTAAAGCAAACACTAACAAAAAAATTGTATCAAAATGACTCCTGTGTCTGGCCAGCTCAACATGACACGACATGCTGTAAAACCTATTGGGTTTTTAGGTGATACTTGACCTTATGGATAAAATATTATCAAACTTTCAATAAGTAATAGTGGGAAATTTGGTAAAGGAAAGATTTATAAAAAATGATTTTATTACTGTTAATGAGGGAAATGAAAATGAAGTGTAATCGTGTGGGGGCAGAACTAGGAACAGAATTGCAAGACAGGAAAAGTCAAATTATGTTGCAAACAAAAAATGAGAGCACGTTGCACAAAGAGTTTTGTGTGCTTCATTTGAAATATGCTACAGAGATAAACTTAAACCATGTGAAATTTTGAATCATATTTCTCATTTTAAAATGTTATGAGCTTCTGGGTTTTTTTTTCCTTGTTTCACATACATTTCTTTATGGGTTTCACTTCAGCAACAGGAGAATGAAAATATTCCTCCCTTTATAACAAAGATGAATTTATATAAATGTATATGTTTCATGTATATATGCCTAAAGAAGGTATTCCTAAAGTCTCTACTTAAAATATATTCTTTGAAGATCTCTTAGGAGATGAGGAGAAAAGTGCAGTTCACTACATCTTCATTTTCCTGGGTTGCAATCTTTCTGTCAACATTTTAATTTTTCCTACATATTCTCATTATTGATATCAAATTATAAAATTGTAGATTTTGCCACATCTACATTTGAATAGATGACTAGGGTGACATATATGACGACTAATGCTTTCTAAAAACACACAGTACTTCTGCATAAATGGCTTTAAGAGGAAAGGGAAATATTTTAGAGATGTATCATTATCAGATTTCTGCATGTGATGAATATTTTTCTTTCACAGCAAACATGTTGTATATGTAAGCTATCTATAGCTAGATTTCATTGCAAGTGTTTGAAAGGCTGCAGCAACTATGGGATATTGCCAGACAGTTAGTAAAACCAAATTGAGTCTATTGAGAGATTGGTTCGCCAGCTGAAAGAAGTACATTTGCTTTTGATTCATCAGATATTCTACCCACCAAACTCATCCTCCAAGACAGCATCCCTAATGAGCTTCCTAAACCAATTAAACATAAGCAGGAAGCATCAGTCATCAAAACTGACTATTTTCAGCTAATCAGCTGCTTTCACAAAATGCATGGCTTTGAAGAAAGGAGAATATTTTGAGAGGTTGTTGTATTTTTTTTTATTCTGTCCTCTGTTGGTTTCTCAGTTTCATAGTTGCATTGCCCTAAAGGAGTATGGTGCTTTATAGTATATAAAGTGCTTTCCCATGCATTATTACTCAATAGAATAAAATGAGTTTGAATAGGCTTAAGTGATTTGCTTAAGGCACACAATTAATGTGTGACTGGTACTCAAAATCATGTACTTTCCTCTCTTCTAATTGTCCTATAAATATGTATATATTGATTGACTTTCTACCCTCCATGACAGAGAATAGGTTAAATTTAAAACACCATCAATTTTTATTTGGATAGAGTTAGATGATAGAGTCAGGGGAGTATGGGCTGAAGATAGAGATTTTTATTCCAGTATAGGTTCCTTCCTTCAAAAACAGGATTGACTATGTCTGGAAGACTCCTGATTCCAGAAGTTTGTGTCCAAAAGTTAAGCAAAAGGACAGGACTGGGACAGCAGTATCAGTTCCTATCAGTTATAATAGTAGTGATAAAATAGACTACCCATCACTATGCCCTTAGAATATGCTGCCACCAAACAATACTCACAAAACTTTCTAAATTGAAAGTCCTGTCTCATTTTACAGGTGGAGAAACTATAAACCCAGCGAAATTGAAACTTTATACCATATATTTAATGACTATGTGGAACATCTATTTGTGTATGTGGTAACTATGAAGATTTGTTACAATTTGTGACATGAGTATGTGTAGTCATAGCATAACTAGTTTTATGTGTCATTTATGAAACTTACTGTAGTAAACACTTATTGAGGTGGTTCTTCTTTGATGGAAAATAGGGATTTTTTTTCCCCAAAGGGTGGTTTAAGGGTAGGATGTGAAATAGTGTATTCCCATGAAGGTAAAACCAACAAAGCAATGGGTGGGTGTAGTGGTGAGATTTTTATTTGTTGAATAAAATACCTGACATACATACCTTGAAGAAGAAAAGGCTCATAGTTTCAGAGGCTCCAACCCATGGTGAGCTGACCCCATTGTTTTTAGTCCTGTGCTGGAGCAGGAGGATGGTGGAAGACCTTGGTCAAACATGCTGCTCACCTCAGCCAGGATGAAGAGAGAGCGAGAGGAAAGAGCATCAGAAGACATATACCCTGCAAAGGAAAGCCAATGTGACCTACTTCCTCCAACCAGCCTGACTTCCTGACACAGTTAATGCCTGATGACTATACCCAAACCCCTCCTTTAAACACGGGAGCTTACTGGGGGACATGTTAGATCTAAACCATGCCAGCAGGTATATACAAACTATTTTTGAGATAGAAAGAAGAAAGGAATGGAAGGATCTGATCCCCTATAGAAGAACAGGGGAGGAGTTCACTACCTGTGACCCAAATCTTGATGCTAAGCCCCCCCCCCACAACTTGAGAAAAAAAATGACTTTTTGCACAGGTAAATATTTGAAAATATTTCTGTATTCCATTTTAGAAGATAATATTTTGGTGGGTATGGTGGCACCCAACTGTAATCCAGCACCTGGGAGACTGAGGCAGGAGGATCACTGCAAGTTCGAGATGAGCAAGGGCTACATAATGAGTTTAAGACCAACCTGAACCATGTAGTAAAACCTTGTCTCAAAGCCCCTCAAAATAAAGAAATATTTTGTCAAAAATTTTTTTGAACAATTTAAGTCTCCAGGTGGTAAGGAATAAGACTGTTTAAAATTATTTCTTATTAAAGGTTATAAAGAAACTCAATTTATCACGAACACAAAACTAAATATTGGGAGCATTTCTCCTTTTTCCCAATTTTCAGATTATTTCCTTTTCTTTAATTTTGTCTTACTGAATATTCATAGTGCTATCCTTGAACTAAAGTACATCATAAGTACTTTAAAAAAATGTTTCTCCTCTTTTGACACAGATATTTAGCCTGTTAGACTGAATGTGCTAGTTGTAGTCAGCTTTCCTTCCATATGATAAAATACCTGAGATAAACAACTTGAAAGAGCTCATGGCTTTAGAGGTTTCAGTCCATGGTCAGCTGGTCCATTACTCTAGGTCTGTGAAGTGGCAGAACATCATGGTGGAAGGCACACTGGAAGAAATGTCCTCACCTCATTGCAGCCAGGAGGCAGAGAAAGAGAGCTAGAGAAGACAGAACAACAGACAGGGTAAAGCCCCAAAATCATACCTGTATGACCCAGTCCCCTCAACCAGACCTTACCTCCTAAATTACCTTACTCTCAATGGTGTCATCAAGTTATAATACCATCAGTGTATTAAACCACTGGTGATGTTAGAGGCCCATAATCTAATTACTTTCTGAATGCCTCACCTCTGAATACATGAGACTTTGGGGGAACATTTTGGATCTAAACCATAAGAGTACTCAATGCCAATGAATGAATAAGAGAATCTGCAAATCTTGTGGTCAATGAGTATGAATCCAAAGCTATCTTAAAACACCTTGCTCTCTGATATTTTCACTAAAAGTGAAAGAACTTTTCTAAATTAGATATAGAGGGCATTGAAGACAGGATGAGCTCAATAAATTATTTCCAAGCCTGAAATAAATAAATTAACATATGTATATTTAGCATCTACCTTGTGATAAGCATTCTAGTCATGATTGGAAATGGTATAAGACTAATTAAATCCTGTTCTCAACTGTGAGAAACTTACTTTAATCAAAAAGATGTGACATTTGTTTAAGAAAGTTGATTAAGTGCCAATCAATGGTATAGAATTAAAATGATCTTAGAATATGTTTAGGAAAGAAAAAGAAATATTTGAGTTGGAGCTTAAATCTAGATATAGCAGGGTAAATTAAAAGAAGATACGGTGTTTTCAGTGAGAGGAAAAACAATACTTGGAATTTATGAGACCACAAAACAAATACAAATGAAATTATAGATACATAAAATCACATACTCTGTAAAATTCTGCTCGATAGCAGAATTTTGGTGCTGAGGGACTGTGTTTAGATGTAACTTTTAAATAATTAAAACAGTATATTAAATAGGAACTTGACTGCCAGGCTGCCTTTGAACTTTTCTCTCAGCCTCATTTCTAGGTCTATCAGTATGTGTTGAATGAGGGAAGATGAGCAGTTTGCTTAGGAATGTTTAGCAAATGTGAATCCCAACTAGACAAGATTGTTTCTTGTGAGATTTCCTATGAAACTTTAAAGATATTAAGAAGAAGCCATAGTGTGTGTTTCCTATTTACCATAACGTGCCTCTCTTCCTGTGACTCTATTTCGGTATTTCTCCTCCTGTAGATACACGTTGGGAACCAGTAGTTTTTGACAGTAAAGCATCTCAAAGAGCATTCTAGCTGATAAACAGCATGAGGAAAGTACAGGTTTGGGGAAAATAATAAGGTGATAGTGGTTAGGAGAGAATAATGACCCTTGCAGAAGGGGATTTACAGACAGGTTGTGATGACTTAGGAGTACTTGAGACAAAGAACTTCATTGTGGGACAGAAAATGGGACAGCGCATCCTCACCTCCAAATGCCACTTACAGATGCACTAAGTAGTACAGAAAAGGCTGCAGATAAAGAGCAGAGTGTAATTTGTACACAGATGAGAGGATAGGTACACTTATTCTAACAGATTGACACCCTGAAGGAGGCTAAGATGAAGAGGACTTACACTCTTAACTGAAACACGTTTATTATTTTTTATGAAGTGGGGGAGAAAGATGAATAGACTATGGAGAGGTCAAGAATAATTCAGTACAAAAAACAGAGACTAGGAATAATGATCATTCTATGAAAAGCCCATTGGTTTGAGTGATTAGAAATCCGCTGGGAATTTTTGCAAAACTATATTTATCTCAATTATGAGAATGAGAATGAAAATAGAAGTATAAATTATATTTCTTGACCTACAATAATTTTGAAACTAGTAAATAAAATACATAAAGCAGACTTTTGTTGAATAGAAGAGGGAGATATTGACTCTACCAGAGAGGAATTGTTGTAGACCTTGAATCATGGGTTAATTGGGATGCTAGATATACAGTGTCCACCAAAAAATGTATACACCCTTCAGCAGTTTGCTGTACTAATGAATGTCCTGAAGCTAATGGACAACACTTTGAGCACCTCTTGTAATTGTAGAACTCAATGGTTACTTCTATTAACCCATGCTGTCTCAATACATTTAGTATTAAACATTTATACAAGTTTTTCTTTTTCTGATGTACACATTTTTGGCAGGCTGTGTATTTAGATGAATTGATCAAAGGAAATGGCAATTATATGTTTTGGTTAGAGACAAGGAAAATAGTGAAAGGCTTTATAAAGAGTTAGAGAAAATGAAAACTGATGTGGAGCTAAAATATCTGAGTTTGTTTCCAAGGGTACCATCTTACAGATAGGGGGTATCTTATGAATATTTTGACCTCTTGTTCTGAAGAATGTGCTATAGAGTCAAAAAATATCAAACCAGATTTCCAAGACATAAGTATAATCCAATTGGGAGTTAGAGAGTCCGTTATTTTTCTCTTGCTGCATAGCAAATGATCGCACATTTATCAGCTGGAGACAACATCCATCTATTACCTTGGGGTTTCATAGATAGGTGCCTGGGTGGGCTCATTGCTCACAGTTACACAAAGCGGAAAAGAAGCTGTCCACCATACTTGACACAAGTTAGAGCTTGAGGGAGCATTTGCTTCTAGGAGGACCCGAGTTTCTCACTGGTCAGAAGGCAGATCACCCTACTCTCGGAGCCTAGCAGTCACTTGTAGCTCAACTCTTTGCCACAAGTCCAACCAGCTTACGCCTTCAAAGCTGACAGCATGATCCCCTGCACCCAACTCCACAGAGCCTTTTGCTTTGAATGCTCTGACTCTGCTGATGGAGAAAATTTTCTATTTTAAGGAATAGGTGTTGTTACGCTAATTACATCCAGATAGTCTTACTTTTAGTAGACACCAAATCACCTAGCAATGACATTAGTTACACTTACAAAATACCTTTTTCTAGCTAAGGTAGCAATAGTAAAGGCGGTATCATATTTACAGTCCTAGGGATTAGAGTGGGGAGTCTTGTGTCCATTTTTCAAATCTGCTCAGCACAGATAATTTGATTATATTGCAATATAGTTTCATAGTTCTGTTTCTTAACAACTTCGGTTCATGTCCCAGAATGTCCTAAGTGATAGAAAAATGTAGAAAACACGAGTGTTTTTAAGTATTCTCTATTCTTTTTACTAGTAACTGTGAGTATATTCAGTGACTTTAAACCAAGATGGATTTCTTAAAATAGTAAGTTTCATTTTACATGGAGTATCTTTCTGTTTGCATGTTTAAGTTCAAATTTTTTGAGTCGGGTCTTCATGATTTATACATTGTTGATGTTGTTCCTGAGATTCCATCTGTGTCCTGGCCAAGATCCCAGTAAAATAGTGGAAGAATTCTTAGGGAAATAAAGGGAAAATAAAGTTGATATGGGAAAATATTGGGAAAGGATGTTAGGGTCAAAAAGGAACAACACATCACCAGAGAGTTTAAAATTGCTGTACTGTCAGATTATACTTTGAATATTTTTAATGTAAGTCATGTAATAGGAATATTTATGAAATAATTCTTTCAATTAATGTATTCTGAGTGTTTAAAATATTGTAATAGAATATTTAATGAAGTGGAAATTAATAATCAAAATGTATTAAATTTTAATTGTCTGGCACATTAAGTTTTTGTAAAGCACATATATTTTTCTCGAACTTGAGCAATGAAATACATAAATTATTGTCCTTACTTTAGATGTGAAGGAATCCAGTTATTCGATGATTTAACTAATACCTGTGTCTTACAGATAGTGTGTGTCAGAATCAGGATTCATATCTAAGTATGTTGGACTTTTGAATACAAGCCATTTATGATTATACTAAATACTTATTAAATGGCATATTTCAAAATAACAAAGTAACAAAATAACAAAATCAATTCATTTGGCTTTACTTCCCTTTTTTCAGATTTGAATTTTTATATGATCGGTACATATCAGTGTTTCCTCATCACCAAGACCTGCTCACCCTTTGCAGGAAGTGCTAAACATATCATTATGTTAAACATAGTGAAGAGGCATTGTTTAACATACGTTTATTAAATTCATGTAACCTAGAAAGAGTCCTTCTTCTAAATTTAACAACTGTTAGCATGTATGAGAAATGCTGGTAAACAGAAATAAAAATTTAAAATCTTTTGTCAAATTGCTTTATTACTTGGGTTTGTTAAAATTAAATTTTTTTAAAAACATAATATTTCAGAGTATATGACCGAATTTTTTTAATTTTGAAATTTATGAATATCTAAGTTCAATTCTTCATTCAAGTACTCCTAAAATGATAAATACATTTGTCTTCTATGAACTGAGGTTATTTCATTCTATGTTTTTCAATATGAAATTCTATTTATGGGTTAGGTATTTAATTACCATCTGCAAATTGAAACTTTTTTGAAAAGTTGCAGAAGTGTCAAACCTAAATGTTTCATAAAGCATCATTAGAATTTAAATATCCATTAAATAGGCAATAGGAATATATTTCATTCATAATATAGCAATACCCTGCAGTCGTTATGCTTGGTCATGTGTTCTCCAAAACTGCCTTAGAGGAGTACATGTCACAATTTGGATTATTTTATTCAGACTTAACTTTCAGTAAAATATTCTATTATTCATATCACCTTTTTGGAAAGGAGTTCACATATTTCAAATATTATTAAAATATTATCAGTATCCCTGCACAATGTAGGACAAATGGCTGTTCTATTTTACTCATAAGTGTAAATGAAATAATTAAGAACCAAGACAGAGAAATTAGTTAAATTTCTAGAATGATTTGCAGAAATGCAGCTAGGGCCTCGGTACTTTGTCCCAATGTTCAGTGATATGCCGTGTGTACTGGGTTAGATGTTTGTCCTGAGATGGTTTAAATGAAGCTGTAAATGAATGTGTTCAAAATTCTAGACTCTTTTGATAGAATTTTTTCCGGAAAAATATTTTTGAGAAATTCTGGACTATTGGTTTTCAAAACAAATACTTCAACATTGCTTATTAGGAAACAGGATTTCCATAAAAGGAAGGTTTGATTTTATTTGCTTTTCAGAACTTTCTCATGACATTAATAGGAAGACTGTAGCTCTTTATGACTACAAAACTGTGCCCATAATTTATTATTATTTCAGTTGTTTTTGATATTGTGAAGTTTCAATTGGGTTATGTATATGCATGAAGGTAGCGGATCCAGAAAAGAAGATAATTATTATTTCTAACGTCAGTTTTTGAGTAGAGTTTTTAGAAGATTTGAATAAACTATCAAAAACATTTCTTGGTGTCCACGTTTAGTTGTTGCAGGGGAGGTCGCCCAGGCCTGACAGGTGGGAGCTTCCCGCGCTGGGCAGTGGAGGCGGCATGGCGGAGCAGGTCAGCGGAGACTGCGACGATGAAGATGGTTGTGAGGGGTCGGGCAGCGGAGAAGTCAAGCGGATGGTGAAAATCACGCGCTGTAAGTGCCCGCTTTCAATGCCATTGGAAAGAATTTGTTTTGAAGTATATTTTGGCATCATTATGATGATAAGTGGAAAGCACCGGTATGTTGGTCACTTGCAAATGGCAGCGAATTCAGAAGCAGGTAAGAGAAACTGAAAATGAAATTGAGCCAATTTTTATTTAGGACATGCATTCTTGGGGGTGTTGTTTACTTTAAACAAATAGCAGTTTTAAAAATGACACTTCTTCGTGAAAAAAATTAATGGTGTGTCACCGGTTCTGAGGATTATAAAAATTTAACACTGGGCTAACTCTTAGGATGTAATGGATATTAGATGTATATTGGTAAATAATATAAAACAAAGTTGAATGAGTACTACAAGCTCATCAAATTGTGCAACTTCTGGAGTATCATGACACTGTGTAAAACTTCTTACTTTTTTGGATGTTCATTATAGTCAAATTGCAAAAACATTGATAAATATATGGTTAATTATTGCGAAAACGTCTTGGTTTTAATTCATGAATTTGCACTTGCCAAAAATCTCATCAAATATTTGCTTTGTTTTAATTGTGTGGATTTGAAATAATTTCTGGCATTGCTGGTATTTTGGTCACTTGCAAATAACAAAAATGAATAGGAAATGAACCGCATGGATTTCCTTCTTGGTCTTCACATACAAGATGAAAACTATAGGTTCTACATCTTCCATGGTTATGCATATGCATTTGTGGATGCATGAAAGACAAAGTGATCAACTGAGGAAGAAATATCAGAATTAATATACCCAGAGCACCTGGCATTTGGCTGTTAATTTAGCTCCAATCCTATCAAAGGGTAAAGTCAAACCAATGACACACACAGCTTTACTTGGAGGTTTGGCCTGGTGCCCTCCAAGTCATACAAGGGTATTTTGGACCTGTGGGCCAGGCCTTCTGGGGAATAAAAATTCATTTACCTTTTAGTTCTCTTGTAGTGAGTTAAGAATAGTAGAAATACTTCAAGCATCAATTTCCCATTCCTTTTAGTACCTAAAACTTAATTTTATAAGCTGGATATATTGGTTAAAGGGAGAGAAGCATATAGTGGTACAATGGTGCATGTCTGTAATGCTAACTGTTAGGAGGGCTGAGGCAGGAGCATTGCAAATCCAACGCCAGCCTGAGCAATTTAATGAGGTTCTGCCTCACAATAATTGTTAAGAAAGGTTTAGGGATACAACTCAGAAACAGAGGCCCCAGGCTTCAGTCTCCACTACAACTACAAAATACATAAATAAATACATAAATAAAATAAATAAAAGATAATTAACATACATAAATATGTTTTCCTGTTAGGTGTAGTAATATATTTTATTTAACATAGAAGGTAAATGCATAGGAGTTAGTAAACTTGAGCAACAGTTGGAAAAAGGTTTATGAAGTTTTTCTGCAAATTAAATGTCTTCTACTCTTAGAGATGGGAATAAGGCTATGTGTTCTTGTAACTGACACAAATATAGCTTACCAGTTTGTTTTTGCCTTTTTCCCCCTTTGGGAGGCTTAGGGGAAAACAACAGTAGCAGAAAATGAAATTAAAAGGTTTTCATTAGTACATTACTCTTACTGGGTTAGATGTCTTCTACCATATCAAGGAATGATGGCACTTGTTTATTATTATAATACTGAATTCGATGATCTCTTATTTTTATCATGCCTAGAGTACTGATGTGTACTATAATTTCATTGTCTTTTAAATGCTGGCAAGATTTTAAGACATTAAAATTATTGCAATAAATTATTGCACAGTTGAAATTTTGTCTTGTGTATGTGTGTGTGTATGTATGTAGCATAGAATTGGCATCTTTATGGGATTTTTCACTTTTCAAAGTTACTTATAAGCTCAGGGACTTATCCTAGACAACTGTCTTGGTTTGTTTCATGAAGAAAGTAAAGACAGTGAAGGATATTCAACTACAGTTTTCTCACAAAACTATGCTTGTCGAGGTAAGGAATTTTTTATTTATTTATTTTTTTTTTACTTCAAAACCTTGGTTTCAATTACTGCTGAAATGGAAAGGTATGGTACTGATAACCACCCATCAGAACTGGGTAGATTAAGATATAGATGATTTTCAGCAACTCCAGGCAAACACACACAAAAAAATCCCACACCATCTTGCTCTAAGTGGGCTGCTTAATATATTTCTGAGAGTTTACAGCTACTGCCTTTCAATTTTTAATAAGTGGTTAGGAAGCCACTGTGGATAGCATGCTGAAATAGAGGGATAAGAAAAGTATCAAAGTGTAGGTCACATTTCTATTTTTAAAAGAATCGTTATAATATTTTCCCTTTTTGATTCATTTGATACATTGATAAAGCAAATTAAAAATAGTATTGGATGGTTTTAATGACTTAAAAATATTACACTGTACATAATTCACTAGGATGGGATTTATGTTAAGAGCATGGAACATACCATTATTTCTTCTTTGCATTTGTGTTTATTCTTTAGAAAATACAATATGAGTAGAAGTATAACATAGTTAATTTATTGAGTCAAAAAGATTAAGTAAAGTTTTATTGGTGCATAGTTATAAGGAATAACAGTACCATTATATTCTGTGAGTTAAATGTATCTATTCCAGTTATGCAAATGTAAAGTAATTGATATTTTCTTAAGTACACTTGAAATTATGTTCGTTTCAGTTTTTGTTCATGTTTATTTCAGACAGCTCAGGAGTGAATACATTTCAATATACCAAGTTTTACTACCAAGCTATTTATATATCTTTTAGGCATCATTTTTTTAATCAAATCATTTAATATTTTAAGGTTTTTTAAACTATCCCTATTGGTAATTCTGCTTGTAGACTATTACTAAATGTCAACTAATTAATTTCTTATAGAAATAAACCATCCATACTGAAATAGTTTTTAGTTAAGAAATTGAGAATATGTTTGTTTATGTTTCAGTAGAGTGGTTTAAAAATCATAGTATTAGGGAAATGTATTCTACATTCTATTATACTAAATTTGACCCCTTTCCTAGAAATAAGTATTTTGCCAGTAAATGGGAACTTTTCCTTCTCCCTCTCCACCCGACTTGTACCTGTCCTATCATATTGGCTCATTCGTGCAATCAAAACGCCAGTGTGAAAAACAAGTTCCTCTTCCTTTAGGCATGAGAATAAACCTGGTCTTAGTAAGAAAACAAAAACAAAAGAAAACAAAAAAAGAAACACCTTCTCAGCAACATGACCACTCCGCTAATCCCTCTAAATCCTAACAGCTCCAGATGTTAAAAATATAAACCAGAGTTCTATGTTCGAACTGTGGTTTCTACAGGATATTATTCCATGTATAATTCTGAAAATCTGTAAAAGCATTGCTTAAAATTTTCATGCAAAATTATGATTTATATTGCAAAATATCTGCTTAAAAAGTGTATCTCCCACGAGTGAATTCATTTGGAGAAGGTGATTCAAGGTAATAATCTCAGGAAAAATAAATTTGGTGACAAGGTGATTTAGAGACAAAGAATTTATAAAAAAAAATGTAGAATGACTTTTCTTTCTTCAAATTTATTGGCACAGTTAAGGTCTGTATTTACAACTAAGCTGTATTACATATGCAATAGACTGCTTATATATTGCTCATACATTATTATGCAGTGTTTAACAATTTCTGCAAAGTTATACTTTCATTGAAAAACCTGTAAATAACAGCAAATTGTGCCCATGATATTTTCCCTGGTCATGGCCCCCGAGTTCCCACTGGACGGTCATGACTCGTTTCTCTATAGGTGGACCATTCAGAGTCTCACTGCGGTATTCTGATCCCTGGACCCTGCTGCCCAGATACCATTCAACGTCATTCTTTAGATGGACTGTTTATGTTTCTTCTCTTCTGATTTCATGAGATGTCATCATTCTCCTTAGAAACTGTTCATAATCCCAGATTCTAAATATTTGAAGAACCCCAAATTCACTTCTCATCTCGCTTTATAACTGTCCCTTGTTCCACAACCTTCTTACTCAGGAATAATATCAATCATGGTAAGGTATGCTGTCGCTGATAGCACTATCTAGTGCATAAAGCATTTGCCATAGTGATATCTCAAGATGGACTTACAGAAACAGAAAGCAGTTGTCTAAATGCAGTTCAATTTTAAAAAGTAAGATAATATCATTCTAATATTAAGTTGCTAGATCTGGGAAGAACTTTTGGTTGATCTTTTGTAGTATAAAATAAGTAGAAGTATTTTTATATTGTGTTTTGGATTTCTCACTTAGTAACCTTGTATCAGCCTCTAAAATATTAATCTACATCATGGCACTAACAATGACCTTGAAGGACAATATTGTACTCCATGTTCACAGGAAAATAAAAAATGGCCCTTCGACAATCACCTTTGGTTCAAAATCTCAATGAGGCAAAGAGGTAGTGGAAGTTCAAAAGATGTAACTTTATTTCTCTTTCCAGAACTACTAAAACTATTCATTCACATTGTAGGAATTATTTCATATAATTTCCATTGTCTAGTAGATGGATTTTCCTTTCTAATATAATTTGTGTTAGAGAGTGCATATTAAGATTTGTATACCATTAAAATAGTTCCAAATATGTATATTAAGAGTTTGTGTACTTTTTTAAAAAAATTAGAATATAAACAAATTTGATCAAAGTAAAATGTACTAAACTTACTTTGCAAAACATTATTAGCCTATTCATGTTATTTCAAAAATAAGAAAAATATACTGAAAGTTACTAGATAGCTCATCATAGATTTATTTTATTCATTCCTAAAAGTAAATCATTTTTATAGGGTTATTTAGATTACAATTTTTATAACACATCAGATGTAGTCTTGAGTAATAACTCTGTATTTTGATCTACATTTTGCAAGTGCCTAAACTGAAGGATCAAATAAAACCTTGTATGAAAAGACCATAGCAAAATTCACATTTTCTAATCTTGTTTAATATTCAAAATGGTAAATACTTTGAAATTATCAGCTAGTTCAATTTGTACAGAACTGATGAAAATTATACTAGGGAGGGCCAGGGATATAGCTCAGCAACGCAGCACCTGCCTGGCAGGCGCAAGGTCACAAGTTTGATGCCTGTTTTTTCTTTAATTGTTATACTAAGGAGAACTGAAATATATGTCTAAGGTAAATACATTTTAATTAATATTATTCTGATTATACATCTCCATTTTGGCTTATAAATAAGTGAGACACATGTTAGCTGCTTGCTGTTTTGTTAACAAGATTATATACAATTAAATGTGGATCTCTAATGAGTCACCTAAAATTATCTTTCATCCTCTTAAAAAGTTATCTATTGTAGTCACTGGTTTAAATAATAGAACTGAGTTTTAATAAAAGAGTTTGTCATTGCATGTCTAAGTGGTTTTCATTCCGTTAGCATGAACTGATTTTAAATCACTGAGGTGAAAAGGAAGGACTCATTACTTACAGTTTAAAGAAATCTCTTAGCTTACATCTCAGATCAACCAGCTATTCTGTAATGTCTCATAGCTAAATCTGTGCCATACCAGAGGACATAAAACAAAGAAGTTAGGATCTTTTCGAATGCCATAATGCTAAATGTGATTATATGACTAACAGATGAAGTAAAAATTAAAATTCAAGAAAGCATCATGTGATAAATTTTATCATGATTTGACTCATTTCATATAACTGTCAACAAAACCAGAAAGAATCTCACGTTCTATATCAGCCTGTTGCAGATAAATAGTGTGGTAATTGAAATTTCATTATTTTTCCTTAGAAGTAATTGATAAAATCTGTCAGGTACGAACAAGTTAGATCTACCTCTGACTCCTTAAAGACTTCTTTACCTCTATGTAGAAAATGATTTTTATACTGATTGCTGATGAAATAATTAAATATTCAGTAGGTATAATTTAGTCAAAGAAATAAAGAAGAAGTGTTCTATTTCCAGAGCCTCTCAAACTTTCTTATGTATACAAGTTACTTGGGTGTTTTGTAAAAAAAAATGTTAAAGCATAATGCAGAGATCTGAGGTGGGACATTTCTTCTCTATGCCAGATGATGCTGTTATTTGCAATCCAAGGACCACACAGTGAAGAACAGAATTTCACACCCTTGTTTATTACAGTCTTTCCTGATACTTCCAAAGAAAGCCTCTGTTAAAGCAAAAGGAGATTTTTGCAATTCCATCTGTGTATTAACATTGCAAAAAAAAAAAATCATATGAATGAGGGCATTAGCAGTGATCACAAATGAATCAGTAATAGTGGCCTTTTATGAATTTTTGTATCTGTCTTTTTGATGCCTGTCTTTTTGAGTTTATTTCTGAACTTCAAGGCAGCCACTTCCATCTTTTAACAGGATCTAAAGCCCTCGGGTTACACTTGCCTCTTCCATGTTGAAACATACCTCTGATATTTCAGCAGAAATGTTCTCCATTTAGCAGGTCTTCTAGATTGTGATGAGCACTGAAGAAATGTCCTTCCAAACCTCCTAGATCATGTAAAATGCCAACAGTTAAATCACTCAGAGTGATTTATTTGTACTGAGAAGGGGGAGGCCATCCGAATGGAGAAATTATGAAGCACTTCATGGAGTGAATGGAGGAAACGCAGTTTGTAGCTAACATTTGACTGCAGTATTTGTAAGAAAATTGCCTTTGGGAGGGTGGACTTATGATTTGGTCTCAGCAATTTATAATAGAGAGGAAAAGGCATCCTAGGAAGAACAAACATCATGAACAAAGCAAACATTATGAGGGAAGCAAAATTATTAAAATTAGCTGAAAAAATATTAGAAGGCTAACAATGCGGAAAATAGTATAATGGGTTTTGAATACAATAGTGAAGAACAGATTTAATTTGGTAGGCAAGGAGAAACTATTAAAGTTTTTGTTTCATTATTTTGTCTAGGTGAACAGTTCTTTTTACTACACAGCAATATAATAAACTGGCTAAAAAATAAATGTGTATAATAAAATTAATTATATCTTGCACAAATACCTTATCGGTATTTTGTCCAAGTAATTCTTTTATGTCTTAATTCCTTTCATTCTGATAGTTTTAAAGCCTGGATAATGTAAAGTTTAAGTGCTTGATGGACAGAGTTATAAGACTCCCATCTTACACCTCCACCTACTGAAACAAAGTGTTGGATAAAATATGAAAAAATGTTTTTTTTTTTAAATGCTGCTATGCACTGACAAGAAGGAAAGGAATTACTTATACCCAGGGGAAGTCACAATGGGTACGTGAAGCTGACATGGAGGGGGAGGTATTGATACAATGATAGGTGTAAATGTAGAGGTAGATGTAGGGCTAGCTATAGAAATTAGTGTTATGTACCTACGCAGTATAAGAAAAATAATAAAATATATTTGTATCTTGCCTTTTTACCCAACCCAAAGAAAACAATATTTCAGTACTCCTGCATACCCTTCTCTGAACATGCCCGGATTCACAAAGTTTACCATAATGATCAATTTTGTAAATAACATAGTTTTAAACACAAATATGTGCATCCATAAATAACACATCACTTGATTTTCCTGCTTTTTGAACTTTCTATAAACCAAGGCATCTAGCCTGGGCTGTTATTTCATGTGCTATTTTACCAAACAAGTATGTTGAGGTTTGTCCAAACTAATAAATGTAACTGTAATCATTGTTTTAAAAACAAATTATGACATGGTAATTTATGACGATGTGCACTCACTTATTTATTGCTAATGAATATAAACAGTGATATCAGTATGTAAACACTGATGTTAGCATTTTAATGTTGTGAACAATCCTGTTAAAAAAAAAAACCTTGAACATGTATATGTGTATATGTGAAAAAGCTCCTGATCTCTATTTTAGAAGCAGCAGGCAGTGTTACAGAGCAAAGCATGCATATGTTCAGCTTTCCTGGGAAGATCGAACTGGTTGTAACATGATTGTAACAATTTATAGCCTTTCAGAAAGCTGGGCATGGTGGCATACACTGGGGAGGCTGAGGGAGTTGGACCACCACAAGTTCGAGACCACCCTCGGCTATATAGCACGGTCAACGTCAGCCTGGACTACGGAGCAAGACCCTGTCACACCAAAACAACAACAAAAACAAAAAACAAAAAAAACAAAAAAATGAAAGCAAATAAAACAAAACAATATATTCTCACCAGAAGTAACTAAAATTCTTGTTATTCTCTACCTTGGTTAAAATTTTCAGTTTTGTACATTCATCCATATGATACAACTGAAGCAATATTTTATTCTAGATTAATTTCTACTTCCCTGACAATTAATTGAAATGCATGTTTCTTAAGTATGTGATCAACTTTTGCTTCCTCAGCTAAAGTTTCTTTCTTATCAATAAGCCCTTTCCTATCTTAACTCAGGTAATCTTCCTGGGCAGAAACTCAATACTTTTGTCTCTCAAGGGCTGATGTGTTAGGGGTTTGGCCTTGGCCATGGTGATGTTGGGAGGTGGTTGGGTCTCACAGAGGTGGGGCCTCGTGGGAGATCTTTACTTCCCTGGGAGCCCTGCCCTGGGGAAGTACCTGTGTCGAGGTAGTTCTTTTGGGGCCTCTGAGCTAGCTCTTGCAAGAGTTGTTATAAAGCCAGAAACTGATCTCAGAACAACTCTCTGGTTTCCCATCTGGCCATGTGATCTCTCCTTCACCCATGTGATGTCCTCTGCCTTGAAGCCTTCACCGGGGCTGGACTGATATGGGTATCGTGCCCGTGAACCCCAAAACTGTGAGTCAAGTAAATCTCTTTTCTGTAAGTTTCTCAGCTTTGAATATTTGCCTTATAGGAAACATTAATACAATTACCTTCTTTGGTTAAGACTTAAAGGAAAGCAAGACAGATTCTTGAATTTTTCATTTTATTGAGGCAATTTTCAAGACAATGAATTGTTTCCATCCTTGTCTTTCTCAGAAAGTGACCAATTCTTTTGTGAATGTTTAAATACATATATCAAGAACTCAGTTTTGTACACATTTTAATTCTCATTCTTACCAAACTTGAGATCGTCTCACATTATATGGTCTTTGAAGGCTGTGCTACTACCTTGTGCAACCGGACGTACCAGACTCAGCTCATGCATTTCACATCACAGACTTGGGATTGGTCATGTTTATGTTTGCTTTGATTTGTTTCACTGGGAGATAGATTTCATGATCACAATCTGGGCACTATCGATGGTTCTTACAGATGGTAATAGATATCAATATTTCATAGTTATTCACTCGTTTGTTGCACATTAAATATGCCACATTATCAGTGTAAGGATGATACTACTGAATCTACCATGGCGTACTGAGATTTCTAAAATCACTTAAATATTTTTGTACTTACCATTTATATTCGCTTTTCACTTTTTTGGTTATGATAGAGATAGATATAGTGATTGATAGGTACATACATACACACTTACATAATGAATAGATAGACAGATACTTAGATACATAGATACATAGACACATAGATAGATGGTCGTACCTGTCATTTAACTCTTACATAGCCTTCCAGTTATTATGTAATGTTTACTGTTAGCTATTGTCTCAGTATCTGTCTGGTACATTCTTTAGGAAAGTCTCATGGTAGAAACATCTCTCATTATTTCGCAGTGATAAGTGCTCATGACTTTTCCAAATGAAAGTTAATTTTTCTGGATATAAGAATGTTGACTCGTATTTTTATTCCTTTCATTTCTTTACTAAACTCTGCATTTTATTCTGGCAGAAATTGTTGCAGTCAAAAATGAGTCATGCTAATCTGCTTAGCTTCAAGTCACATTATTATTTCTCCCTTTTGGTATCCAAAGATATGTTTTTTGTTTTCTTTAAAGTAATTTTATTAGAATGTATTTTTGTATTGGTACTTTTGAGATGCTATTCTCAGTTGCACAGTGCATATTTTTAATATGTAATTTCAAATTTGTTCCAGGATGTATTTATTAAGTAATAGCTTTAAATAATTTGATGTCTTGACTTTCTTATACAGTAACATGTATTATAATTGTTGAATTTACTTAGCTTCAATATTTTTAAAATCATTTCTATGAATTTCTCAATTTCTGATTATTAAAATTTGTTTCTTTTTATCTTCCTCTTTTCCTTTAAAATATTATTGGTAAGATTTGTTTGATTTTTCATTTCTTGGTGGTCATGTTTACTTGTAAGTGAATTTTTATTATTTTTCTATTCTTGAGCATTATAACTTCTTTTCTAAAATTTTCTGACATGTTATTTGGCATTTTGTATTCTTACTGTCTTATAGCTCACTTTGAAATGTTAAATGTTCAGTCTGTTTTTGAACATATTTTTCTGGTGTACTTTAATTTTTGCAGGAATCATAATGGAATTTGCTATTTTCTTCAGATTACTTTGGGTGACTTTGGTTTTAATACTTTCTGTTTTATAATTTTGTGTTAATTTATATTTTCAAAATTTTTAGAGATCTGAACTACATAGTGCAACCTCGCCTCAAAAAAAATAGGGCCAGAAGTTTGGCTCAGTAGCTTAAGTGCCTGCCTGGCAAGCACAAGTTGTGAGATTGATCCCCAGTACTGAAAAAAAAAAAAATTACAGAGAGACTGTTGAGATTACTTTTTAAAATACTATGTTTTACATTCTATTGTTTTCGTGCAATGTTAATATACATGAGAGATAGATAGATAGAGTGAGTGAGTGAGCCAAGGGTGTCGTGCACACCTGTATTCCATAGCTACATGGGAGGCTGAGGGAGAAGGATTAAGGTTTGAGGGCAGCCTTGGCAATCTAGTAAGACACCATTTTAAAATAAAATAAAATAAAATTTTAAAAGGGGGCTGGGAATGTAGTTCAGAGATAGAACCCATCTGGGTTCAATCCTAAGTACAATCAATCAATCAATCAATTAATCAGTCAAACAGTCAGAAAGAAGCTGGGGCTTGTGGTGCATGCCTCTAATCCCAGCAGTCTGTAAAGCTGAGGCAAGAGGATTACAAATTCAAGTTTAGCCTGGAAAAAATAAAAGATGAAAAGTTCTGTGGGAAGACCTTGGACTCAGTCTTTAGTGCTAAGAAAAACGGCAACTTGTTTTTGGGCATGGCCTGTCTCTCACCCTTACATTTATCCACATCTTCTTTCCTAGATCACCATTCTCATTGTCCCACTAGTACTTAATTCCACTTCCATTACAGCTGTTTGATGGCAGATAGCAGTGTTTTAAAACTTACATGTCCTCAATTATGTTTTAGCTAATGAAATATAATTTCTTCCAACTGTATGAATATATCACAGAGTATTATCTATCATTCCCAATTTAAATGAATACAAATAATCCCACAGTTAAGCTCTTCTATGCATATGAGTATGTGTTATTTCAGGTTGTAAAACTGGCCTTCAAGGTAATTGTATCAGTTTATATTTGTAGCAGCAGTGAAGGAAAACTAGTTTTGAATTTTTACCATAATCGCTTATCTACAGATTTTTTAATTTTTGCTAAACTCTCTGCCTAAATAGAAATGCATAGCTTGATGTGTGTTGAGGAAAAATACAGCAAACAGAATTAAGTAGGCAAGAACAAGTCATTATTCAAGATTATTACAGTAGGGATAGAAATGGAATTCAATTTCATTGAATCAAATGCCAGGGAGTTTTAAGCCTTTTGGTGACCTAGTAGAAGTTTTGGGGTAGCATGAGCAGTAAGTTTGAGCATTGTGACTAGTTGTTATCTCCACTTTCTTCCTGGTATTTATGAAGAATAAGCTCCTACCCTGCCACAGAAATTGGGAAATGGGGGACTCTCTTGATGCTTACATTTCATAGGGATAGCTCTGATGTCTTTGAAAAACAGAGTTGTGGATTGTAAAACTGGCAAGAAGCTGGGAGATTTATATCCTGAAGGGGCAGAAAGAGAATTTACATTAACAAGTTCTCTAAAGTACATGATCCAAGCAAAGGACATTCAGGGGCTCACAGTTTATAAGAAGTGAACATGTTTAAAGTTTAGTCAAGTTGAAGGGAATTTAAGGCTTTCTTAGTCATGGGCATTTCACTGGTTATTGATGAACTTGGTCATCACGTTTTGTTTATTAATCATTTTTGTACTTCTTATTATGTGAATTGGTTTTTCTGTACCCTTTTTGGATTTTGGTATTAGATTTCTCTGAAGAATCTCATTATATTCCTAACAAATATCATTTTTTCGATGTATGCGCTGTAAGTTTATGGCATGTCTTTTAAAGATGTGTGCATTGCCTTTATAAATTTAAGGCAGTCTAAGTCTTGAAGGAGTCACTGATACGTAAGTAAATCTTCAACTGTGGAATTATAGCAAACACAAAAATATTAGTCATAGAAGAGCAATAAATAGTAGAATGTCATCAGTTCTCTGGAGATTGTCCCAAGAATGGCATTCTGGAAATTACATTTACGTTGGGTTTTCAGAGAGAATCAAAGGTAGATAGAAAGTAGGGCAAAATTCCTCCCAAAGCCTTTACAAAGGTACAGATATGTCCACCGCCACTATGCTGCCAATGAAGCAGGATGGATGCATCCTTTCTGTGCATACCCGTGGAGGATACAATAAGAGAAGAGGCTCGAAAATGTATCCATAGATCCTTGCACTGCAGAATATATATGATTGTCCCAGATGGCAGTTTGGGCCTTATTTTGTAGGAAATAATGAAAAATATTGTAATTAATTGTAAAGAACTACAAGGGAAAATCCATTTATTTAAGAAACATGGTATAAACAATACAAGGTTCAGTGATGTTTAGTCAACAATTAGCTCCAGATCCAATTGGCAAGTTTAAAATGAAACTTAACAACTTTCATCCCTAAGCAAAATTTAGTTTCCCTTTTTTAGCTAATACATGACTCCTTCTCATCCTCCAAATTGAATACCGGCAGTTATGCTCTGATCATCTACTTCCTTCATTCTCCACAATATATCAAGAGCATTGTCTTTACTGCAAGTGTCTTCTCTTCCCTAAGTATTTTTTTCTCTTTTCTATCCCCACTGCCACTCCTCAGTGTCTCAGCTTCACTTGCCTAAACTGCCCATATCACACTCTTCTTGTTCTACGGTGGCCACTCCTGTTGAAACACTACTTTTAAACCAGTGGTCTAGTTTTTTGCTGAGATATGGACTTTAAGCCACCATGCAATGTTATCAGCCAGAGAACGGAACATTTGGGGAGAGAAAGCCAATTCAGTATCAAGCACATAAAGAGTTGAGCCCAGGCGTTTAGTTCAGCAGCACAAGCACCTGCCTAGCAAGCGTGAGGCCATGAGTTCGACCCCTGGTACAAAAAAAAAAAAAAAAAAAAGAGTTAAACGACAACTTTGAGTCTTCTCATCTCACACAGCCAGTTTCATTTCTTCTGACTGTATGGAGATGCTTTTCACCAAATTAAATTTTCTCAGTGACATGAATGGCGGCATCGAATTGTTCTATTTTTGGTAATAACCATAGTTTGCAAATCAAAGAGTTTCTGTAGTTCTTATCCTTGTTATTTACCTGATTTGTCGCAGTGCCAAACCGGTTACCCTTTTATGAATTTTTTATCATTATGGAAACAACCTATACCAACTTCTTCAACAAACATCCCAAATTGCATGAGATCTAAGAATTACATTTCACAAATTCTTTTAACAGCTAATATACCATTATTATTTATGGTTGTTGTTATTATTATTTCTGCCAAGAGAATTTCCTCACAGGAGATCGAAAGTACAGAGAAAGGAAAGCAGTCCCTTCCTGATTCTGGTTTCTACATTACATCCAGTACAGAGATCACCGCTCCCTGCACACAATTTTACCTCTTAGATTAGCAGATAATTTATGCTCCTCAAAGAAAACTGTGCCAGCTAACTTTGCCTTGATTCATCATCTGAGCATCACCAGTATGGCGTCAAATTCAGCATCAGTGACGAAGGGCTTCACTCCCCTTGTCCAGTCTCAGCTCTTCACTTCCCTTCCGCATCCCTAAAATCTGGTTGTCCTATTTCTTCTGTTTCTTTGATCCTAGAAAGGAGGGATGCTTTGTGTACTTATTAAATCCATGTTCCTCACCATCTGTTTATTTTAATTCCACTTACCTTTAAATGTCCTTACTCTCGTTCCTGTATTAAATTATCTCTCAAATGATTTCTGTTTTTATTTTGTTTTGTTTTTGGTCTGGGCTCTATCTGATACATCTGGTGTTAGCTATGTAAAATTAAAGTAAACACATTTATTACTTGAAAACCAGGAATATCCTCCTGCTAGTTTTCAAAGGAACCAGAATGTTACTTTTTTTCTGAATGCATATTTTACTGTGAGACTAACATCTGTTTTACCTTTTCCTCCCAAATTCCAGAGGAAAATCATCACATAGAAAATAAGATGAAATAACTCATTCATGCTTGGAGATATTGAACAGAGAATAGGCAAAATAGCTGCCTTCTGGGTGAAAACTGCCCTCAGGGATCAGTCCTGGAACCACTGAGTCATTGATTTAGTTTGGCCTTGTGCCAAGTTTTGTCAATGAGGCTGGTGTGTAAAATTGGGTCCCAGAGGACTGACTTCTGGGACTATTAAGATTTTCATGGAGCCAACTGTACAGGGGTGGGAAAGAAAGAGACAGGGCAATTAATTCATAAATAAATACAGTGTATAAAATCAAGGAGAACTAAGATGGAAGATATGAAATAATGCTTATTCTTGAGAACAAATTTGAAGTCCATAAACTACTTCTTCCCTGTTATTAATGCTGGGTCCTCTTAGACTTGGAATATCTGAATTAACTTGGTAAAATGCAGCCAAGTTCTTCTTCAACATCCTGTATGTTTGCCAAACATGTATTTCTAAGGTATGTTTTTATTTTCACCTCCAGCGTTAAAACATTTATTTATAGTTCCCATGGCTAACTCAATATTATAATTTGTGTGTGAAATATAATAACCATAATAGGTTGTAGGATCTTTGAGGGCGAGTAAGGAGGTGTCTTTTTATCTTTGCAGACACAAACAAAACCATTTCTGATCATGGAATATATAACCTACTTAGGAATTACCCCTGTGCTTGTTTAACATACAGGTTGTATATTTCTACCCCAAAATACCGAAACACTATTTCTAGTAGAAAAGCTCAGAATAGGGCCGGGAGTTTGGCTCAGTGCCTTAAGTGCCTTCCCTGGCAGGCGCGAGGTTGTGAGTTCAATCACCGGTGCCGCAAAAAAAAAAAAAAAAAAAAAAGAAAAGCTCAGAAATTCATATTTAGCAAGCATAATAATCATTATTTCCAATAAAGCTTGAAAACAATTGGCTTGCAGTCTTTTCCACAGTGCCTCCAAACATGAAACAATTAATGAATATGTTCTGAAATGCATGAGTAGGTATGAGTATAATCTACATGTCTCTAAGACACATCTTAATTAAAATTGAAAACCAGATTTTTAATGAATTAAAAATATTGACACTAATTTTGTCAACAGTATTATCTCAAGACCAAATTGAATTTAAATGTTTATATACAAAGACTAAAACTAAGTTGAAATATAGAGTAAATTTGATAAATTTAGTTTTCTTTATATAAATAAATCTCACAGTTTTACCTGAACACCTGACTGAAATTTTTTATATTAGTTTAATGTACTATTATGAGTGAAAATGAATAAGCCAAACATAATGAGTGAGTGCTATTTGTTAAATTGAATTAAAAATCACAGAAATTAAAAGTGCAACTTTCTAGATTAATATGTAATGGTTTAGTTTTGGAGGAGATACATTAACACAATATATATTGCTTGAGGACAGTTTTTAATTGTTTTTGACTTCATTTAATTTCCTTTTGACACTAAGTCTCATGATATTTTTTAGAATGTAAATTATTATGCTTGTTTATTAAGTAACACATAAAATTAATTCCAGTTTTCTGATTATACATTTGCAAAGTAACAGTAAATCATGACACTTTAGAGCAATTTATTAATAACTCTTATTTGTGTTAGAAGTACATTTTGTGAAATCTTTATTTTCTCTGAAATCTAAATTGTATTTGGTGCCCATAAGAGAATTTACATGGCATTTTATGCACATTTTGAGCTCTGAATTATCTTTGAGCCACTAATGGCTTTGTCTTTATGGTCTTAAGCCCATAATTATCTGTTTTTAGAAGTTAACCCCTTTCCTTTACAACATCCATTCATGCATACATTCATTCAGCAAATACTTTCTTGGTCTTATTCTGTGCTAGTCACCATGCAAATTTGATGAGTAATCAGCAAATTATAGTGCAGAATAAGGAAATGAAGATGAGTAATCAGGAAATTACAGTGCAGAATGAGGAATGCTATTTAGGAAAGCAGATCTTATGGGGTCATATAGGAAAGACATCTAACCAGTCTTGGTGATAATGTGAAGAGTAGGTTCAATCCCCAGTGCCAACAAATAAACAAACCAAATTACAAACTGTGAGAGCAGTTAAAGATCTATCACAGTAATCAAAGGACAACGTACTGATGATGTAAGCAAAAAGTAAATTATTAGTTTTTAAAATTATTTATCCATCTCATCAAGTGAACTTGATCACTTTGTCTACTAACTTGACTCTGCATATGTGTAGATTATGAGAGTGTAGTTCTCTTATCTAGTATTTACTTTCTCATGAAGCATGAAAATTGTCTCCATGTTTTAATTTATTTTTTATCTGTGGAATCAAATGAATCACATAAGCATAGATGCACAGAAAATATTAATTGTGATATGTGAATGAAGGCTAGTATTTTTTAAATCATCACAGAGAATATAATGCAATAAAACTATACAGAACAAAATGGAACTAATGAAATGCAAAAATGATTAATAGAAACTAGGAAATTATGATATGTGAAAAATTTAACAAGAGTCTTCATTGAATATCTCATTACCCCAACATGGAGAATATTGAAGATATTATGTAGTTCTTTGGATTCACTCTACTTCAGGATCTCTTGGTGTCCTTGAGGACAACTTGTCATTGTTGCATAATCCAGCTATATTTCTGTTCCGTGAATAATCACAAGAATCTTAAATATAGCCAGAATTTTCTATTTCAAAGTATATTGATTACAAATATAAATATAACATAAAATTTGAGTTTTCAAGTAATCTTAAGAACACAGTGACAGTCTAAAAATAATAGAAAATATTTTTTGAATGATGCTCAATTTCAGTGCTCAGCCCTCCTATTCTGGGTCTATCCATGCATTAACACACTTAGTCTTAACAAAACTCTCTGAGATCTGTAATATTCTTCTCCTGATTTGGCACAGATAACTGGAGTTTTTTGGCCTGAATTATGTTTGCTCCACTTAGCATGCTAAAGAGCCACAATTCAGAGCCAGAAAACAGAATCTCACCCAGGAATAATGTTAGAAGAGACTCAACAGATTGTGCATAAGAAAATCTATGTCACATTTTTAAAGTTTTGAAATTATTTTTGCATGTCTGGGTAAGATAGGAAATTGCAAAAGAAACTTAAAGAATCATATCTTGGGAAAGGGTATTTCTAAATATTTGTCTAAATCACAGAACAAGGAATTGATAACAGGTAGTGTTGAATTCAGCTGTATACTTCTTATATAGCAAAAATTTTTTGAGGCCCACCAATGGCACTGTACAATAAAGTGAAATGCTTAATAGATGAAAGATACTGGAAAATATATAAAGTAGCATTCCCTCTAATTAGATTCTATTTCCAACGTTCAGGGAACTTCAACTAGTCTTAGATCTTAGCCCTGTAAAATCCAGTGAAGCTCACAAAGTCCATTTTATGTCTCAAATATTATGTTTCAGGGAAGGGCATATTATAAAATAATAGTTGTTACTTAGAAAAGATTTTATGTATAATTGATCTTGTTGAAAGTCATTTTATTATAAAACTCCTTAGATAAGTACCCTTAGAGAACTTACATTGCCAAAATTAGGTTTATTAATTTGAAGTATCTGGGGTAACTACGTTCCCAAGAGACTGTGAAGTGACATAATAAATATGTGTTGCCATGGACTATTTACAGTTTGCATTTGCGCTGAGGATGTCTGTGGATTAGCCTGAAGGGAGAACAGATCAGCCCCAGAGTGGTACTGTTCTGTGGGGAGGGCTGTTTAATACAGGTATCACAATGATCTTTGTTCAAGGGGTGAGAAGATTGAAGCAAACTTGGGAAATCTTTGGTAAGAAAGCAATGAGCATTGTGTGATCTTGGCTGTGTCCTCTTAGAAAAACTCTTTTATATTCTGTTAAGAACATTACAGTCATTAGCCAGGCGTGGTGGCGCACGCTTTTAATCCCAGCACTCAGGAGGTTGAGGTAGGCGGAGCGCTGTGAGTTCCAGGCCTGCTTGGGCTACAACGTGAGCACAAGGCCGGCCTGAGCTACATAGTGAGACTCTGCCTCAAAAAACTAGGGCTGGGAATTTGGCTCAGTGGCTTAAGCACCTGCCTAGCTGGTGTGAGGTTTTGAATTCAATCCGCGGTGCTGCAAAAAAAAAAAAAAAAAAAAAAAATCACAGTCTGCTTTGCAGTGACACACATGTACGCACAGACACAGACACACAGACACACACACTCACACACACGCACACCCTGAATAGTGGATTTTTCTTTTGAGGCCTATTGGTGGGCCTCAAGAAAAATGAATAACATAATTTTTCAATAGGGGAACTAATACAAAAAGGTCAAGGTGTGTGTTTTTTCTTATAATTAAGTATGTGATTTGATATGAAACCATCTTATATTTAAGGCACTGGCATACTGATTATTGCATCAAAGAAATGATGAACTAATCGTAGATGCAGCATTATGGAGTATGAACAACTCATTGCAATCCAGTAGATGGTGACAAGTTATATTCCATGATCAATATTTGCATTGCTTAAATGTTCATAATTGGGCAATGAAGCAGAAAAAAAGTTTTTAGTAACAACAAACTTTAAATGGTTCCTAACTTTCAAAAGTAAAAGGCCCAAGTTTTTAAGTAACATAAAATTTCAGATTCCACAGGTTTCTCCAATGAAACAAGTAACTGCAATATAAGGATTAGGTGTAAGAAACAGACTTGAGAAAGAAATCTAGAAAATAGAACAGGTGTAGCAATGTATGAAACAGTATTACAAAAATGATATTTTCTGTTTTTTTTTCCTTTGAGTGAAGTTGTAAAAGCAACAACAGAGATTAAAAGAACAACAACAGAAAAGTCATGTTGATTTTAATATTTCTGTGGTACAAAAATAGATGCAGAGGGTAGCTTTGTGGAATTAACAACTGAACCGGACGGCAGATGACCTGCTTCTGTTTTATGGGGCACTGCCTCTGGACACACAGGCTTTCTGCTGTCATCAGTATCCTGTGGCTATCAAGGCTCCAAGTCTTTCTGAAAAGGTCAAGTATTGTTTTAAATTAACCTCTCAGCTCAATTTAATTTTATTCATTTTACTTCAATTTTGGTTTTTGCGGTCAGCTTAGAAGAAAGGAGGATGGGAAGGAGAGAGATTTTGCCTCATACCGAAAGCTCTGTGAATGGAAGTGTCACGTTGTTTGTTGAACCCCTTCGGTTGATTCCGTGACCTTGCAGTGTGTGATGCAGGCTGACTGGGGTAGTCATCCCTGAGTGAGATCAACTCTGATTCGCATCTCCAGGTTGGTCCTCTTTTCTTCCCTCCCGTCATTCTCCTGGTAAGGAGCTACCAGTCCCTGTAGAGAAGACTGCTCCTGAATGAAGGAGTCTTTCCCTGTAACTGTAGCTCTAGGACCTCCAAATGACGGTCATCCTGTGTCTTTAATACATATTTTTAAATAACCTTCTGCTATCCAACCTCTAAGACCATTTTTAAATCTTTGAGGTTTAAAAATTCACTTTGCTTTATGATGCATTTTTCCTATGAAGATCTTTCATTTGTCTTAATCTACCTTTTATTTTCAAGACAGCATTTTAATAAATTACTGAGAGACAACAAAAATGTACTAAACTGCAATTCTGTGGCACTTTGAAGATAGATTTTGGATGTTACCAATCTTCACATATAGAATAAACATTGCATTTCTTACCTTGTATTTAGTATTAACTCTTTCTTCATGAGCTTTGTGAGGAGAAAAGGGAAAGGTAAAATTTTAAATCGAATATCGATAGGTATTTTTTTATGGTAGTTATATATAAGACTTAGTAAAGATACATCAAGTAGCAGATATAAAGGAGAAAATGTATTTCATAATTTAAAGTGGCACAAGTCTTCTTGATGGAAAAATGAAAATCTTTTCATTCAGAAATATACTGACTTTGTTTATTTGATGTAGATTATGAACATTTGGAACTATTTTATTTAGTTGTATTTATTCAGCGCACAAATTTCTAACATGGATGGAAATATTTTTCTTAATTTAAAATATTCACTTAAATATAATTTAATAATATATTTTGAAATTTGTTTTATTATCACAGTCATACATATAGAATATATCTAGGAAAATGAAGATAGGCACTTAGTAGAATACTGAATTTGCAACTTGGTAAAATTAACTTATGTTTTGTGATTGAGTATTATGATGAATATTTACATTTAAAAATTATAAAAGACACGTTGGCATTAATCCCCCTTAAAATACTCTTCTTGGCTTTGAATCCATTTATCCTACCATTCTTGCCACTTTCTAAAGTAGTTCTGAAAGTCCTTCTTCATCAGCCCTTTAGTTATCCTGGCATGGCTTCCTTGATATCCTGACTAAATTCAAAATACTTACTTTTTATTGTCCTCCTGACTTTGAGGAAGAGCCAGAAGCCTCCTCTAGAGCCAGGTCTGGTGAGTGAGGTGAGTGAGTGCACACCATGCTGTTTCCATGAGCCTGCCTGTCCACTGGCGGGTGCTCAGCCTGCTGTGGTGTGACTTTTTCACCAGCACTCACCCTAACTTCGATTCTACCTCATAAAGACATTCATGAAAGAAGAGGAAGAGTTCCAGAAATGGGTTAAAACCAGGCAGAGTATTTTGAGGAGGATTAATGATGATCTTCCTTTCACTGTAATACTTCTTTAATTAGAACATTTACTGCATATTTTGACCACACTGTGTATCAGGAGAATATATTTACTTCAAAATATGTAGATAACGTCAAGCAAAAATCTTCTTTTTTCATTAAATGAATGGTTACTCTAGTTTCAATGCTTATATTCAAAATAACATTCAGAATGTCTTTTCTTTTAATTTCTAATGCATTGAAAATTCATACATAAAATTAGTTAAATAATGGTACTGAATGTTGATTTAAAACATAATCAAGAATTTTTTTTTATTTTAAAGAGAAAAAACACAGAAAAATCAAACAACAAGCAAAAGAAACAAACCACCACCACCACTACAACAACAAAAAACCCAAAACAATAGCGATACAGGATTTCAAGAAAAGATGATAGCAAGCTGGGCGTGGTGGCGCACGCCTTTAATCCCAGCACTCGGGAGGCTGAGGTAGGCGGAGCGTTGTGAGTTCGAGGCCGGCTTGGGCTACAACGGGAGCGCAAGGCCGGCCTGAGCTACACAGTGCGACCCTGCCTCAAAAAAAAAAAAAGAAAAAACAAAAAAAACAAAAAAACAAAAGAAAAGATGATAGGAATTTAACAATGGTTGCTATACTGCATATTGTTATCTTCAAAAGAGTTGCTCTGATTGCCAGATATAGGCATGCAAAACCGATCAAACAGTATGAGCACCAACTGTTCCTTTCCTTGAACTAATAGAATTAGTAATACAAGTATCTTACCTATCTTTTGTGTATATATGTATTCATATTTTTTTTTTCCTTTTTCTTTCTTTCTTTTCTCCTTTGCCCCATCCCAGTTGTTCTTTCCCTTTGAACAGTTTCTTTCCCTTTCACAATCTCTTTGTACCATTTGAATAATAAATTTTCCAAGGATGTTTATTTCTTTTAAAATAGAACTTCATCTCTCTACAAAGTAAGAGTTTCTGTTAACACAGAATATTTAACTACCAGCTTTCCCATAAATGCACATATTCACATTTTCTATGAAAAGCAATTGTCTCCAAAATCAGAGTTAGTATTGTCTGTTGATTAATTGTTTTTCTTTGTTTTCTTTGAAAACAGAATAAGAATAAATGGTGTACTCATGTAGAAAGAAAAGCATAGAACTTTCAAGTCACAATCTTAATTTTTGGAACAACATTATAACATGGAGAATTTATTTTCTACCTCTTTCTCCCAGATATTTGTCCTTCAGATACAGTACTATATAGAAAACCTACTACACAACTATTCTATTGTGTTTTTTCAGAATCTTTCATGAAGACATTAACTCTCTAACCTCTTCATTAAGTAAGAATTTTCTTTACCTTTTTTCTATGAGATATTCATGTGTGTCCCTATCTCTTCTCATTTTCTCCCTATCTCTTGGCCATACCCAGCAGTGCACTAACTAGGACCCTGTCTACAATTGCAACCTGACAGACATTGCTTTATAAATTATATCCATTCTTTTCTGCATCTTCAAACTCACCCTAAAATTTTGTATTTTAAGAAAAACACATTTAATGTTTTAAGCTTCTTCTTAAAAAATCTATAAATGTACTCCTTTCATGCATACCTAACTTTCACATTCCTAAACCCATATTCTGATCTTCTGCCCTTATTGCTCTATCTCACTGCAGCCAGGCTTCTTGAAATACAGTAGTTGACTACCTTGTAGGATTATCATTCTTGATATTTTTGTTCCTCAATCCATTTTATCTGTTTTATTTTTTATTAGTGCTTGTATGCAGTACATAATGATTGCATTCACTGTGTGGAGTTGGTGCATGTATGTAACACATCGTCATTCCTTTTTTCCTCCCCTTTCTGTCCCCTCTCTTACCCCTCCCTCAATCTGTTGATCCCTTCTCATTTGAGGAAGCTCGGTCTCCCTACTTTTTATTACCTTTTATTTTGGTTTTTATAATTTGGGTTTCTCATGTAAGAGAAACCATGCAATATTTAAACTTGTGTACCTGATTTATTTCACTTCATGTTATGGTATAGAGGTGTATCCATTTTCCCAAAAAGTACTCACGTGTATCTTCATGGCACAGTAATATTTCATTGTATGTAAATGTCACTTTTTCTTTATCTGTTCTTCCTCTTTCTTTCTCTCTCTCTTTCTCTTTCTTTCTTTCTTTGTTGTTTTTTGTTGTTGTTGTTTTCTTTCTTTCTCTCTTCCATTCATTCATTCGTTACTGGTTCATGTTAGTTGTGTGGCATAGTGCCTCACATTTGGGCATAGTAATGTGTGCATATAACATAGATTGAACCCCAACAGTATCCCTCTTGCTTTCCTTGCCCCCCCCCCAGTCTACTTCCCTTTCTTGTGAATTGTGTCAAACTAAGCTTGAGCATTCAGGTATCTTTATAGTATCCTGATTATAACTATTTTGAGGCATACCCTGAGGTCTGGTATAGCTGGATCAAATGGTAGCCCTATTGAAGATTTTTAGAAACCTTCATAATGATTTCCATAGTGGTACTATGTGACTCTGGCAAGTCGTCATCAGCCTATATCCACTCCTCCATTTTGTTTCATTTATTCGTTCACAGAATTGACCTTGTCAATCTCCATTTTCTTTTTTTTTAAAATTCATTTGTTTATTAGTGTAAGCGTGCAATGCGTAGTGACTACATGTAGCATGGGAGGTTAGTACCTATGTGTTTCTCACCTTAATCCTTTTTACTTCCCCTTCACCCTCCTTATTCCCTCTCCCTCCATTCCTTAGATCAATTTCCACTTCCTTGAAAAACATTTTCTTTTGGGTCATTCCTTTAACTTAATTATCATTAGGATTTCTATTAAATCCTCTCATTTTCCCTCATTATATTTTCCTGAATGATATAATGCTCTTTAGTGGATGAGAAATTAATGCCTATATCTCCAACCATACGTTTTCTCTGAAGTTCAAATACATACTTCCATTCACTGCATTATCAATATCTCTTCACTCTTGATACACCTTTGTAAAGTCTGCTCTCTATTTTTATGGTTATTACCATCCTTCACTCAATTTCCCAAGAGCTTCCTCGTGCTACCTTTTTGGGGTTTCCCCTCTCAAACTTCTTCTGCTTTCCAAACCTCATTACTATGGGACTTAATTACCAGATTTTAAATGCCAGCTCTGTTGCTTTTATCTAAAAATGATTGCTAGTTCTCTGTATTTCCAGATAAAATATGGTATTGCCATCTCTAAAACACATATGAATGCTTGAAGATTTTTGAATGAGTGGAAGAATGCAGAGATGAGTATTGGATGAATGAGAAGGGTTGTATTTGTGCATTTATTATGACCTTGGAGGTGGGTTTGGGAGAACAGAATTTCCAGTTCAGAGCAGTAGATCAAACTGGGTTGTGTGAATACACAGAGATACACAAGGAAGATTTTCCTTGAGCAGATAATAAAAATCATGGCCCTGTACAAATCACTAGAGTAAGATCTCTAAAATGCAAAAGTTAGAATTTGCAAAACCGTGTGATCATTCACGGTATGGAAAACAGCAAACAAAACATCATCTTTTGAATTTACTCTTAGATGAAGCTTTGGATTCAGTTATGGGAGATCTGAGAAGTAGAACCAATTTTAAAAGAGTTCTAGAGGATAAAATAAAGTATTAAAAAGGGGGAGGTTATCTCAGCATATGTGAAATTTTTCATATGCTTTATAGTCATAATAAATTTTATGTCTCCCTTGTTCATCTAATGCTTCTTTCATTCAACAGACATGTCACCTTGAAAATATTTTCTGAGAAAAGAGCCTTTTACAGAAAGACAGCTCTTCTCATTTCTTAAAAGAGATACTACCCCACATGTTGTTTTATTTCCAATGAAACTGTGAATGTGCAATATGATCTCTGAAATTATTTTTCCAATTTCAGCAGTTTAATGCTGTTACTAACCAACCCTAAAACAATTAAAACCCATTTCTGCCCTTTTTTTTACAATAAAAAAACTGGTAGATTTATGATTTTAGGAGAAAAGAATAAGAAATTACTTTAAATATACCTGCTAGTAATGCTAGAAATATGATAGCAGTCAAAGCAGCAATATTTGGTGCTAATTATGTATAATCTGTGTCATCACAAAGACTTATTTGGTCCAAAACAGTGCTTGGATATAGATGGAATTTATCTGAAAACTAGTACAGAGAGAATATTTCTGTCACCTGTATGCTGAGAACAGTGAACTAACAGTGAGACTATAGTGGAACAACCATTTAAATAAATAATTAGTGAATTTTGCTAAAGAAAGATGACATATACTAGAACTAAATCCTACCTTTATTAGCAGGGTCCCTTTTCTGTTGTTGTTGTTGTTATTGTTATTTGAGGGTTTTTTTTTAGGGGGTTGTATTTATGTTTGTTAGTTTGTTTGGCTACCTTTAATTGAACTCAACCCAGTTTTGCTCAGCTGGGTTGATTCCAGGGGCTTCTGGCGTGGAGCAGCTGTGCTGTACCAATCCCCCACACTCAGGCTTCGTGCCCTGCTGGTTCTACCGCTGCACAGTGTGCCCTGAGCGCACGGTGGACTGGTGGACCGGCCTGAGGCCTGCACAAGCCTTGACTTGATTGCTTCCTCTTCATGAGATGCCTTCCATCATCATTTCTTATTCAAATTTTACTGATTCTTTGGGAGGAGTCGTTTTAATGAAGTCTTCCTTGTGGCTTCCAACAAAATGTCATTCCTTCTATTAAACTGCCAAAGAAAAAGAATTTTGAGTGAAAAGTGGTTTTCACAGGGTCATTTGCAGGTTATATTTTTATTGTGAATTGTTCTTTTGAAAATAATATAGCAGTCATAACAAAACAAATTGCCAAGAGCAAGGAGACAGTGTTGTTTGCAAACTACTTTTCCCCTTTGTAGTGTATTACAGTTGTTCGTAGGAATATTCATCTCCTCTTACCGAGGCCCTTGATGTAATCAATAGTTACTTTATTATGAGTCAAGAAAACGTTTGTAGAATGTACAAGACAAAACTAAGACATCTTTGGATAACCCCACTGTTGGTGGTATAATTCATTTTCTTTGTTGTGAATGTAATGCTTTTGTATGTATGTGTTTATAGATTATATATACATACAGAGATATATGAAACACAAAAGTAAATAATTATTTAATAAATCATCTGTTAAGTAAATCATTATTCAGTCATACATTTATACACGTATTATTTATTTATTGAAGAATTATTAATCACTTTATTAAGCACCATATTGGGGAACAAGAATTTTAAAAATGTATTAGTGTAAAAAATGCTTGTATTCTTTGAGGAACTTAAAATAGTATGTGAGAGACCAAATAGCAATAACATAGGAAATAAAAATGAGATAGCAGAATTAAGTGCTGAAGTAATCTACTGGGTGACTTTGAAAGAAGTCCCACGTTGAACATTTTTTTAAATTGAAGTAGTCTGGAAACATGGAAAATTGCATTTCATCACATAGTGAACTTATTTATTCACCTATTTCCAGATTTAACGGCGATGCTGTATGCCTATGCATGTCTATATCTGTAATCATACCACATACTACATGATATGCCACATACTATATATCCACATACTATACTATGTACTATATATCTATATTTATATCACATACTGTATATCCACAAATGTATAGAAACATATCATTGTCAATAGATGTTTCCTCTTTTTCTGGCTCTAGATTGTCAAAATTTGGCAGTAGATTCTAATAAAGTTGAAGAATGTTTGTGTAAGAAGTTACGCTGACATCACTGTGATGCTACATGCTGTACTCTCCGTGTCTATGGCTGAAGTACTCATGTATTTGTCTGTGATTTGATTTTATAGTTGTTTCGGATCTCTTTGGAAACCTCACTTGACTTTCACTGAGTGGTACAAAGGCCACTAGATGGGGCTTGTGTACTTAGTACTTAATAGCTTAGCAAAATATACTTCCCTTGAGGTTTTTTTTTTTCTTCCAATCAGAAATACTTCCATCTAACCTATGCTGTTCTTTATTAACTGTAAGACTCTGAGCAATTCTCATTAGAAATCTTTGTATATTAGCAAATGTGCAACATAACTGTTGTACTTGCAAAGTGATATTCCTCAAAGCATGAAAACAAATCTCTTTGCAACCAGGCATATTTGTCTTTTTAGAGGCTAATTACATGATCCCATTACCACTTTAATGGTAGTTTTCAAAGTTATCTCATCATATAATAGAATCTTGGACACAGAACCTTGAAAGATGTAATTCCTCCTTTCTAGGGCCAGAAATATGCCTTACTTTTCACCATGAAGTTTATTTCATATTTCTTCTAATGCATGTTTCCTGTAAGACTGGTTCTCAAACATCGCATGCATCAGTATCACCTGAGAGAACTTTACAAAATTCAGACTGTTGGCCCCACTGCCAGGATTTCTGATTCGGTGAATCTGGGTTGGGACCAGTGACTGCATTATTTGGTTTCCAAAGGCTACTGGCACTGGTGTACCTGCCATTCTGTGTGTATGCACCCTGTCATATGCAAAGACACTTCCTTGTCACCCTGCAGTAGTCAGGTCTTCACCGAACCTGGGACAAAGGGCCAACAATAAGGGACAATTTGTAATTTGATTGTATTTATCCTCCTAACCACTCTACCCCCAGCACTCTTGGACAGGGCTCAACTTCTTCAATAGACAAGGGAGTACTGCTTTTTAATTTGTAGTAACCAACAGTTAATATTCACTTGGGGGAAACAATGAAGAATTTCGATGAAGACGTCACAGCTATGGATTCTGACCGTCCTTTGAATCCTAATTTTTCTTTCACTCATTGACTTGAATCTGCAGTTTCCACTACTTTAGTCTCTCCTGCATCCCCACCTAGCCTAGGATTCCTACCTCCACTCCTATATTTTGAACTTGCCTCCCCAGACTGGGCTCAGGCACCAGGTTAACCCTTTCCTTACAACCGCCTACTTGCAGTTTTTAGCCCTTATACTGCTGATTTCTGTTACATCATCAGACATGATTTTCCTTCTGCTGTAGCTTTCCTGGGGACATAGCCATGCACACATCCTGTACACACTATGTCTACATCTGGGTGACTCAATTCCCCATTGATTTCTTCCTTCCTCAATCATTAACGACCAATGGTATGACAGACACTGTCTTCTACAGCCACTAAAGCTAGAGCGGTTAATTCCATCTTTTGAGATCTGCATTGTTTGGATTGATCTGTCCTTGTGGACTTCAGATGCCTCTTGTCACCAGCTTGTTTTCCATCTCAGTTAACCTCGGTTTGCAAATCCCCAGGTTGTGAAATCTGCAAAATTCTTGCCTTTTGCATGGCTCTTAACTTCTATCACAACTTGCTGGTTTTCAGATCTTTAAGCAAGCATGGTCTCTGGCAACTGCTGCATCTTCTTTTGGCCTGACTTTCATCATTCTCACTGAGCATCTACATCTTTGTTAATATAGATAGTAATGATGCTTTAAAATATGCAGTGTATGTCTTCAGTGGTGTCATGTGCTACCATTCCCATCTTACCTGATTTACATTTCAAAGGATTAAGCCGTCTTTATGGAAAAAACTGTATTTCTAATTATTTAAGATGATTTACCTTCATATTAATTTTTATGTTTTTATAATTTTATAAATTACTTAACTCTTAGTCTGTGTAATCACTTTTTGAACCCATTTAATTTTTCAGACATCCTATAAAATGGATAACTTGTACCAGTAATTCATGTTCTTTGTGTTCTCCACCATTACCTACTCACATTAGCATGAATTTAGATAGATCAGACACAAACAGCCTTTGATCAATGTGATCTTCGGAAGCCTAGAAACTTCTGTATTATGCCAGCAGAATGATGTTTACTTCACAGTGCCTGTCTGAGGTTCTTTTCCGAGCCTCCATAGGACAGCTGCAAACTCAGTCTCTTATTTTTAACCTACAAAACTAGTAATAAAATAGTCATGTACCAGCCCAGGCCCAGTAAAACTTGAGCTCAGGATACCATAATGCTCCCTCATTTTTCTCTCAGTTTAAATATGATATATCTTTAAAGATATGCTAATAGTATACATGCAAAAGGTGTTTGTTAGCAAAGGAGAAAATTGCTGGGAGTAGAGCAGTATCTTCAAGTCACCAATGCATATTGTTGGGGGCTTGGATTTGAAAAGGTTAAATTACCTTGGCACATAGAAAGTTTGTCAAGCTCTTACCCTAATTATATTTGTGATACAAACTACAGTCAATTTATACCCCAGAGATGCTGCAGAGTGAAGCCTACCTCGGGTGCAGAGAGTGCTAGGAATCCCTGCTCAATGAGGCTCATGAACCCGGACTGTCACAGCCCCGGCTGCGGAGCAGATGGCTCTGCATTTATTACAGTCTAGGGATTCAGATTGGCAGGAGTCAAACAAAAATCGTGAAAAGCATGTCAGCAGCAATGGAAATGAGTTTTCTTTATTTGAAAAGTCACTCATAGCGTTCCATGGTGAATGCATGTAAAATTGGAGGTATTTGCCATTTTAGTTAATTTGCCTATTTGTTCAATTTGTTTAATTTTACTAAATATATGACTATGGCTACAAATATATCAACACATATGTACTAGCACTATACTGATTTTTAGTACATAGCCTTAGTAATCTTAAGATAATATATATAAATAGCCTATAATTATGTTACTTTTATAATATTTTTATATTTATATACAGAGTCTTCTTAGAAATACTTAAATTGAGTATGGTGCCACATGCCTGTAATCCCAGTTTCGAGGGGAGGCTGAGGCAGGAGGATCATGAATTTACAGCCAGCCTGAACAATACAGTGAGACCCTGCCTCAGGAAAAAAAAAAAAAAGTTAATATTTTTGTGAACACTTGCTAATTCCTATCATTAATAGATAGTATAGCATTTTATATTTTCTAAATCTACACTACTACAAGCATAACAATTTTAAGATTTTCCCTAAAAATAGTTTATTCAGTTTTTAAGAAACCATCCTACCATAAACTAGTAGAATTTTGCATTACCGCTGAAATGTCTTGCAGTCACGTAACTGTACTTGTTCATTAACATCCTTTTTTTTTTTCTCCTCACATAATGAATAATTAATATTTCTTTGGGAGTTAAATGAAAACCAATTTGACATTTTGGGGCCAATAATCTTAAATTAGCTCTGAGGAAAAACAAGGACTTTTACGTATTCTTCCAAATTCTGTTATTTAAAAGAAAGATAAGCTATTGCCTTGGTTATCTACAGTGTGGAAAACTGGACGTGCTCCCCCGGAGCTGTGCTTTCCTCCTGCGCAGACAGCAGAGCTGAGCGCGGTGCGTAGACACAGCGCTCCCGCACGACTTCGCTGCTTCAGGGTTTCCTGTGAGATGCGTCTGTCTACCAGGAGTTTCCCAGACTCACGCCCATTACTCTGGTAGAACTAACAACTGAATCCTAGTAGATCTCCTAGCATCTGTAGTTCTCCTCTACCCACGGATAAGCATAGCATTTGATTCTAACTTTAACGGAATATTCCAAGCTCAATGGCAATAGGTTATCCACTCTACACTATGTTGTCAAATCTAGTATATAAGAGAAAACTATTTAGGGCCCAGTGTTTTGTTATGTTTTGTTTTATTTCAGATTTTTTCCCGTGCTTTCAAAAGCCTGATTCTAGTGATTTATGTGATAATAGTACTTACTGTTCTGGTTCCTGGGAAGACTGAATTTTTTTTTTTATCCTATATATGTATGAATTAAACAGATAAATGTTAAGATTAGAAATCACAAGGGGACACTGAAAACTTCCAGGTGAACTAGCTGAAGTTAAACAAAATTCTGCGCGTGCGTGTGCCGGCAGTGTTTGCTGTGGACAGTGTAGCTGGTCAGCCTGACCCAGAATCCCAGCCAGACGCTGCCAGGTTCCTCCCACGTGTTTCCAGCGGGGCGGCCAGCCTGCTGTACCAGATCTGCCCAGTGCACGGCATGCCTACAACAAAGCAGAAGCTTATTTTTCAGGGTCTAAGACAGGTCTTCCCAACTGGCTATTGACTTTTCCCTATGCGATGGTTTAGGGAACCCCACTTATGCAGATAAAAGACAGGATAAAAGTCCCAGCTCGGGTTGGGCGGGAGAGAACCAGGGGCCTCACCAGGAGGGGATTCCTGCCTGAAAGCCAGCGCCATGTGCTGGCTGCTGCCAGAGTGGGGACAGCCACACCCAAGCCTCTGTCTCCGGGAGTCAGCACCATTGGCAGACTGCAGGGTGGGGGTGGGGTGGGG
>RJWM01007892.1:0-27929 GCA_004363535.1 Dasyprocta punctata | reverse complement strand
AAGACATATTATGGTACCATTTTGGATTTACTATTGGCTCGTTTTGAAGTTCTTTATTGCATTCACTGTTTTGGTTTATATATATTTTTCTATTTTATTCTGTTTTGTTAGATTTTTACTATGTCTGAAAGTATTTACAGCTATTTTGAAGACAACAAAAGCCATTATGGTAACTAATGTTGGTTTCGCAAGGTTTTGAAGTCCTGTATCACTTATACTGGTTTACTTTTTATTGGTTTTATTCTGCTTTATTTTCCTTGGTTTTATCCTCTTAAAAAAAAAAAAAGTCCCAGCTCAAATAGTATTTTACACATCATGTTGAATTCTCTTTGTTTAAGGTTATAGCTAAATTGGTTTATTTTTCTTTATTTCTAATTTTTGGGGTGGTTTTAAAACACAAGAATCATGTAAGCTTTATAATTATATTTTAAGCCATGGGAAAATAATACTTACTAAAGCAAAAGAAAATTGGAGAAAACATATTGCAACAATAACTTAAGGCCAATTTTCTCTTTGTGGATATCTGGCTGAATTTGCAGAAATAAAGAGCTGAAATAAATTCCCCAATGGTTAAATGTTTACCTTTAGGCATTATGGGTACAGGTGATTTTAATTGTCTTATCACTACTTTCTAATAGTCCACAAAAAGCAGATATTGCTTTTATAATAAGAACAAAGTGCACATAGAACACTGAACTCCTTCCACAACTAAATGTGTGTATGAGTTGTCTTCCTAGAAATTCATAACCTGCCCTGAACAATAACACTTATTTCTTGTTTGCCATAGACAGCTTGGCTATATGCTTCTGTTCTTTCTTAACAGTCCAAGGTAGCTGATCTTTAATGTTTTCTTAGGTAAATTAAAGGTTGACATATAGTGTCCCTGAGATACATTTTCTAAAAAGCATTCATAAGGTGATCCACAATACATGAGGCTTTGTTATTAAATTAAATGAATTTAGACCAGGTACCATCACTTTTAATTTATTCTCAGAAAGTATTTTGTGTTTGGGGAAAATCTGTTTAATGAATGAACTCAATCAAGAACACAAAAAATAAAAACAATTTCCCTCTTGGTGTGCTAGATAATTAATGCTTTGAATACATGAATCATTGCTCTGTATCATACTGTTTTTTTCTAAGATATACAAATTTGCTTGTATAATTCCTGCAGTAAGTACATGTCATATATGAAGACTAAAGAAATGTAAAAAGGTGTATACTAGTCGAATTTAAAATTGTAATTTTTAAAAAGAAGTCAGAAAATTGATTTAACCAAGGAAATACAACAAATAGATAACATACTAAAGATGGGAACACAGATTTCTTATTTTGTTTCAAGGTTTAATGCTAATTAAATAAAAAGATGTTATTTGCTATTCAGCAAGTGGTGTCATAGAACATTTGAGGAACAGTGAATAAAGAGACCAGATATGTGGGTAGAAGTTTTGTCCTGAGAAACCAAGGTTAGAAATTGAAATATCAAGATAAGTTTGTTTGTGAAGAAGGTTGAGATTTGGGTGGAAAAGTTTTACTTTTCCTTCAAGAAAGTATACTTGTTCAACATTGCAGAATGTTATTTTCTTCAGAAAGTCTCAGGCAATGAATAATACAGGAGAGAAATTCAGAGCTAGTGGTTTTAGAGCATATTATATGATTAACTTGGAAAAAGATTTGCCTCTCTAATTATAACCACCTTTCAGCTATATTATAATGATTCCATTCAAACTTGGAGGGCAATGAAAAATGTAGCCTGGAAGGTAGTTGTGCATTCCTAGACAAACTGAAAAATCTCATGGTATTAGTCTAAAATTTAGAGCAGTGATTTTCTAACACTGTTAAAAATATTATCTTTTTCAATCAATAACTAAAAATGTAACCCCGCTTTTAAACTGATAAACCAATGTTTTGATAGTATGAATTGAATTATAAACTTCAAAATTTTTCTTTTTACATATTACCAGTTATTTGATGAGTGTAATGAGTCTATTTAATGAAAATAAAATTTTAAAATTAAGAATAATGTCAAAATTCCATGTAACAAATTTTTATTCCTTAAACAGTCTTTATTTTGGGGGTTTCATGGTGTTAGGAAAATTCCGACCAACTTGGGTAACAGAGATAGCAAGCTTCGCAAGACCTGCCTTTGTCACTGTAGAGTCATCTTCATTGAAACAAAAGTGGCTGAAGAAGCTATACTTTCACTTGTAGTGTGTACTTTTGGGAGAAGTTGTTAGTGCATCTCCAGTGCATTGTTTGCTTTATGATATATACTCATGAGTATTTTATTTTTATTCCAGTTTTTGTATAGGTAAAATGTGTCTATTAAATATGGTGGAATTGGTAGAATACAAGCAAATAGTAACTTTAGCATTTCTCATCACTCCCCATTCAACTCATGTCCTGTGCATGTTCTTCCACACACGTTTAGAAAATACACAATTACTACCTTATTTTTAGATGAAAATTTTAGTTCAGCCTTATAACCAAGAATTTTCAGCAACTGTGACAATGAAAACTCAAAGTCTTACCCCATGTAAGCTTCTTCCTCTCAGTATGAGCCTGACACAAGGTTAGTAAAAGTTGGGGACAGCTTTATTTGGTTCTCCTGGTTCTGTCTACCCTTTCTTTCACTCCTTTGACTTATAGCCTTGTTCCTCCTGGTGCTGGAATAGGAGCCAGAGAAAACATGGGCTATCCACTGTCTATAGTCGGTAAGACAAAAATCCCATTGCAAAGGGAATGGTTGTCCTCCCTGAAAATTTCTGTTTCTCTTGAGCAAAACAATGCTTTTCTTCCTGGTCTTCATGTAGCCGTCTTGGATCCACATGAGATATCTCACTCTTCCCAGTCCTTTTGCACAGAATCCCTGTGAGGAAGACCACAAACCGTCTGCTTTCTGGATGGTTCACATATAGTGGTGGAAGCCCTCATTTTGGCTCTCACTGTTAGAAGCAGTCTATAGTTTGCTCATTATACCTCTCCAGGAGGACTAAAGCATCTTCTGGTGCATACCATGGTCCCATGTTGTCCTGTAAAGGAGCCGCTGGCCACTTGTGGGTATTGAACACTTGACTCTGGCTAGTTTGAGATTTTCTACCAGGGTAAAACTCACATTTGATTGTATAAATTTAATATGAAAAAAATCTAAAATACCTTCTTTATAATCATTGGACATTGAAAAGAATATACTTTTAATAGATTGGAGTAAGTAAAATGTAATTTACACTGACTTCACCTGTTTTATTTTTACTCTTAAAATTTGACTACTGTGGTTATTAAAGTACATAGTGCTTCACATTATGTTTCTGGTGGACAGCGTCACTTGTCTTTTAGACTTTTTAGGAATCAATACAATACCAGCTCTTATTTCCCCCAAGCTTCTGCTCTGCAAATTGAATCTGCTGTCACATTTGGGCTTGCTGTGTGGTCAAAGGATTCCTCTTTCTTCATCTGTCCTTGTGAAAGGCACACACAACAACTCATCCCTCAGCTTCCTTCACTTAGCCTCTCTCATTTCTTATAGTACTGAATGAGATTTAAAACTACTCATTACATTTCATGAAGCTCCTCCTCGGTAACCCCATTCTTGCCTTAAGGAGGATCTGCAAGCAAAACCAACAGTGGATCTGTGTTTACATCAGAAGATAGATAATTTAAAACCAAATTCAAGCCAGGCAATTAAGGTTCGCCCCCAGGTCCAAGAATACTGGGTTCCATGGAACATAGTTTGAAGAACATTACATTCTATAATTGACATATGGAAGTGACTGGTCTTTATCAGTAACTTGAAACTTGCAGACAGAAATGCCTACATCTAAAGACAGAATTGTTTTCTTTGTAACTACTTGGGTCATTTTTCCTATGCTGGGTTCTGGCTTAGCAAATCCCTCATCATGTTACAAAATTGGAGTGCATTCTTGACCTCTCCTAGGTGATACCTACTACTCTACAAATGAAAAGTTTTTCTTCACACCCTGTTTATGTATTCTAAATTTAAACTAGAAACTTTTTCAGAAGCAAAAAGCACGAAAATAGTTCGACACTAGGACTCATGTTCATTGATCTTAGCATCTGTCACTCTTCCCGTGTTGCTCTGTCTCTGTGTGGTACTGAGATGGGAAGGCGGGGTGTTCGTGCACCTAGTGCCCTACTTCTCACCACACCACCTCATTTTCACAGAAGGAGCCTTGAACCTGGAGTTGTCATTCATCTGTACCATGACGTCAGTGGTTTTTGTACCACTCAAAATATGTTACCTCGTGATACTTACACAAACCTCGATTCAAATTTTTTGTAGATTGCTATCACTGTTTATCTTTTGCAACACTGATACTTTGTTTATCCGTGTCTATCCATATAGGATTTTAGCTTCTCTAGTATGATAATGTTCAAACAAATCACATTTTTTCTTACTTTGGAATTTCCCCCCACATTCACCTTTTTGTAAAACACTGAATGAAATTCCTTGAGCATGTCCCTCTTTTTTTGCGTATGTCTCGATAGGTTTAAGGGTGTTGATAGTGTCATTTTCTTTACGACATTTTCAGTTGTTCTTTCAGACAGCTTGTTTTGATTCACATTTTGCATAGTAAATCTTCGTATATCTGATATCACTTTGATATTAGAACTGTTATGAAACTTTATTAAAATGGATTTAAGATATCTCATTTATGCCTTCTTCAAAGTAGAGTTGAGGCTCTTCTGGCAAGTATGCTTCTAGCTTGCACTCTGTTGTCTTCCTGCATTTCTCATTTTCTTTCTATTCTTTTATACTTCTGTGAATAGTATTGATACTATTCCTTTGTAAATTACATCGTTTCAAAATTTTTAGTCACTCAATAGCATATCTGTTTGCCCTCTAAAATTCAATGTGCTTTCTAGAGGCACAGATTTTATTTTAAATTAGTTAAATTTATTGATCTTTTCATCCAGTGAAAGTCATTATTTAAACATTTAATATTGTAATAGTGACTAATTGAATTACATTAATGGTTGAGAAAAATCGACATTGAAAAAATACTATTATCAAATTCGGTTCACTTATATTTGAGTTATAAGATCAGTATCTGTGTAAACACTATCAAAATTCTCGTATTTCAGTAAATTTATGGTTTAATTGAGAATTAATGTAATGTTTATAGTATTAGTTCTTCCAAGCATTAATATGGTATATTTCCTCATTTTCTTAGGTCTAATTTTGTGATTTTTATGAGGATTTTGATGTTCTTCATAAATTTTAAGTTCATATTTTGCAAAGATTTTTCCTTAAAGCTCTTCTACATTTAGATATTTTGATAATGTTTCATCTCTTGATAGCAAGATGCATTTGGTATAATTTCTTACATAAATCACTATCCACTAATTTTGTCTTTGACCCTATCTAACATGATGCTTTACACTAACCATTGATACTTTCTATTTAAATTTTATTATATATTTGGAAATAATTTGTAAATATTCAATGTTAATTATCTCAAACAAATATATAATATTATTACAAAATCATTATATTATCTCAAATTTTTATTTTCTGTGTTGTCTTTTTTCCATGATATATTATTTTTATTACAAACTCATTTTTGTTTGAGCTTTTTCTTTGAGAATACCTTCAAAAGAGACATTCTAAATGATTATGTTAGTGTTTCTCTTTTTGTATAATACACATGCTACAAATTTGATTATCAAACTGTATTTGTTGGAGCTTAAGTCTTCAAAATCTCAGAGGAAAAAATTATTTTTTCTGAACTCAAGATATCACTAAAATCTTTTGTATTTCTCCACATGTCATTGTATGGCTTTTTCTAAGACATCTTCAGAAGGGTGGTTCTCCTAGTTTTACGGACATTTTTTCCTGAAACTGAGGTTTTTTTTTTTTTGTACCTGCGATTAAACGCACAACCTCATGCCTGCCAGGCTGATGCTTAGGCTACTGAGCTAAATCCCCAGTCCTATTTTTTGATACAGGTCCTCACTATGCAGTTCAGACTGGCCTTGAACTCACTGTGTAGCCCAGACTGGTCTCGAACTCACAACAATCCTCCTGCCTCAGACTCCTGAGTGCTGGGATTGAAAGCATGTGCCACCATGCCTGGCTAAACTGAGGGATTTAACTTCTGTCTTTTCAACAAAATTCAGTCTTTTAACCAAGAGCAGGTCTTATCCTCATCTTCACTTTCCACTTAGGTTGGTAATATGTGTTAAAGTGACCCCATGATAATTTTGATTTCCAGGGTAATACAGGAATAGCTGTTATGAACCTAATCTCTAACTCAAAATACTAGACTGAATTCTCTTAAACTCAGTAAAACTTACTGTTATGGCATTGCAAAGCACTGGAGCTAATGTCACAGTTCTCCAAAGAAAGAAAAAGGTTGTTACTCTTGACAAAAGAATATTTTATAGTGTTTTCAAAAGTGACACTATTCACTCCAATAATAACAAATGCATTAATTTTTCAACTTTATAGAGTAGGACTCCTTAGATATAGTAGAGTTCATAAAACAGACAAATGATCTGATGATTTGAATTTCATGATCTCAATTTAACTCCAATTAAAAAGTAACAAAACATTATATGCTTGAAAAATTTTTCTATCTCATTGTCAATCAGCTTTATAAATGTGCTGAAACCAAGTTAAAATGTGCTGATATATTACCATATAGACCCAATATGTTGATAATATGAAATTATTATTAAATTTTAATGAACACTGAAAAAGAATAAATAAAGTGAAATACTGTAATTTTTATTTTCCAAATTGATATTCTTCAGATCAAAGTATATACAAATGCTGACTGCTAACAGTGATTCAGCAATTCAGTGATTCAATTAGTAAGAAAGATGCAGAGCAAAAACGTGATAACAGAGCTTTGAACAGTAATGAAATATTAACTTAAGGTTAAACGGAAGCTGCATAATCAGATACTATGAAAGATTTAATGCAAGATAAGGGCCTACCTCAAAGGAAGTTCTAATTCAGATCTTAAATCCTAACTTGCTTCTGAAAATAAGAGCCAGAAAATTGGCCTTTGAAAAAAATCATGTGGCACAGGTTATCTTCTGAATTTTTATGGATATGATGTAATTACCAGTAATTTAAGTAAAAACATCAATATAGTTCTATAACATGTATGTCTTTTTTTGGTATCTTAATAGTGAAATATGAAAAAGAGCTTCAGTAGGATCTGAAAATTCAAAAAATTATTCTTATTGGTGTGGGATATTGTATATCCTGTAACTGCAGAATAAATCTTAAAGTTCATGAGAAAATTTAACTTATCTACCTTTCACTTAAATGTTTAATATCAGTCATATATGCATATAGTATAATATTTAGTGTGTATATAATGTGTATGATGAACAAAATTCTACTGGAATTACAAGTTTCTGAAATGAAGTACACTGTACTAACTAGAAGTTAATTGAAAATTTTTGGCATGAAAAGTAAACAATGCTTAGAAAATATAAGAAAAATAAATATATAGTCTCATGCAAAACAAATTTAAGATAATCAGTGAATTGAGTTAAAATGTTTCTTTTTGAAAAACTTCACAAATTTGAATTGAAATCCTGGAGAATCCTGACTCACCACTCATGAAATCATCTAAGATTGGTGACTTGTATACTTTTAGCATCAATCCCTCATCTGTAATAAACTGTTTCATTTGCTGTGATAAGGATTAAAGGCATGCATATACAAGTATACTTCTATAAAAAATCACTATGCATGTATTATATAAAACTGTGCTTCTGAAACGTATGAAAATCCTCCATGTAATCTGTATTTACATGCATAAATCAGCCTCCAAAAGAAATTAACACATGCTTTTTAAAATAGAATACAATAGTTTCTAATGTTTGGTGGGTCTTGAAAGCAATATCGCTTTGCCTAATAATTTTTTAAAACCAATCGTTCATTTGTTATCTTTTAACATATGAAATTGTCAAGATGTTTTGAGTTTGATACAGTGCTTGTCTTCCTGTTGAATGGAAACATAAATATTTTGTGAACTTTGTATCAAGCCATGTTCTCAACGGGATAAGTATGAATACTTTATACATATGATACCATGGATGAAATAAATGCTTAAGAATACTCTTTATTTGCCTTACTATATTTTCACAACCAGATTACAATATTCAAAGTATTTCTCTGAACAATTAACAGCAATTCCCCGATTACCAGAAGGTGGCACTGCATTCCTCACTGAAGACGTTTAAGGCGGTGCCCAGAAAATGATTCTCATCTAGAAATAAACTGAGTGTTGGAATATTTTATTTGAAATAATGAGACACGTGTGATTAATTTCCTGAAGAATAATTTTACTTTTGTAATTTTGGGAAAAGATGTGCACACTAAGTAAAAGTGAAACAGCTGTTGAGAATGAAAGGATAATGCTTCATTTAGAATCTATTAATTTCCATCATCATTGTTCGGTACGATATATTCAGATTTAATTACTCATCTAAAGAACATTATGCCTAAATGCTAAATGAAGTTTTCTTTACTCTTCTCAAGATTTTTCCTCCTTCTAACCACAAATTTTGTCTTACTTTTTATTTGCTTGATTCCTTTACTATAGAAGTCCCACTAGGGAAACTAGTTTTGTTCTTAAACCCACTTATTCATATTGTGATATGACAGTAGCTACTTTGGCATGATGTTTCTCTTTTCTCCTCACTTCTGTCTATGAAGGTAGACTCATCCATCATTGCTGCTGGTGAATCTTCTTTGAAAGCACGGGGCTCTTTAAAATTACTAGTGGAATAGGTACTATCAACAAGCTGACTTTTTGTTCTTGTTCCTGAGATAATTTAGACAGTCTTCTATGTGGTGCTGAATGTATCATTTGCTGATGACAAGAGGAAAGAAAAGAGATCATGTAAGGACATATTGACAGCTAAAAGAGGCTTCAATTGATTGTTTTTAAGGAACTTCAATAGGAGAAAGCCACTTTAGTAAAAGTGTAACTTTGAACAAGCCCTCTATTAATTCACTGTCGGGAGAAGAGAAAAAAATGGCACCTGATGGGAAGAAGTGACGAACCCTTTATTTTATGTCTGTATTTTGTGCCCTTAATTTTCACACTAAGGTACTGGATTCACTTTAACTGACTGCATGATAATAAACAATGATATAAAATAAAAAGCAAAATTAAAAAAGATAAAAGGACACATGGGACTCATTGATTTAAGGAAATGTACTACATTTCATTGAATAGTTTTAATAAGTCAATATAACAGGCCATTCCTTTTGCTCAAGTTTTATTTTGAATGGACAGAAAAATAAACATTTATTTATAAATGTTTTCATTTATATAATAAATAAAAAAGCATCAATATAGACTTAACTTACTGTTTTGAATGTGGAAGAATATGTAGTGTTTGTTTGAAGCATTCAGTGAACTTCTGGTTTCTAGTTCAACATGTACAGATCCTACATTTTGAAAAATGTTTGAAAAATGACATATTACAAAATTGAACAAACTGAAAAGTCGACAGTGCTTCTTAGATGGTCAGAATGCCCTAAAAACTGGAAAGAAGAAAAGTGACAGATGGATGTGAAGAATCACAGCTTACTGGAGCAGAAACTCAAGAACTGAATCCTCCAAAGCATCAGAGCTGAGATGGGGGAAAGGGGTAATGTGAGTTGTGCTTGGTGACTTGCCGGAGGCACAAAGTTCCTGGAGTTTTCCCACCCTTTTGTGAGTTTCAGCTCAGGAACCTACAAGGTTCTTAGAATAAATGGCAGAGAAAAATCCCCTCATGCTTTCCGCAGAGAAAGGAGAAGAGGAACTACTGTGAGTTCGCCAGCGTTCTGTTCTCTTTAACAAAGCCTGTCCTCCGGCAGACCCGTGGGTTTTATCAGAGCCTCACCGACCAAAGGGAAGGGAAATTCCAGCTCATGCCATCTCCAGTCAAAATGCCGCAGCCCTTACAGGGTTTGAAAACTGAGTGACTTTGGTAGGGCTCGCAATGCAAGCACTAAAGGACTAAACCTAATCATGGGACTACAGAGCGCTTTCCCCACCCCACACCTCCGGTGTACGTTACTAAAGGCTTAAGTACCCCACACAGCAAGTCTACCTTTCCACCAAAAAGTAGTAAAACATAGTAAAAGACAAGTCCATGAGACTGAACGAGTGTTGGAACCAGAATCAGACATGGCAGAAAGATTGAAATTACCAGGTTAGGGTTTTCTGTTTTTTAAAGAGGTTAATGTGACAAGAATTTTAATGGATAAATTTGACAAGATACAAGAACAGATGGCTAATGTAAGCAGTTAGATGGAAATTCTAAAAAGAGCATCAAAAATAAACGGTAAGGATCAAGTGAGTCACAGACACAGAGGAGGCCATTTGATGGGCTCATTAGTAGAGTGGGTATTGGGAAAGAGAGAGATGTTTAGCCTCAAAAATGTGAAAAGGTAGAAGAAAATGAACAAAATATAGAAGAAATGTGGAGCGATGAGAAGAAGCATGATATTCACCCAGGAGAATTACAGAAAAAGAAGAATGAGAAAGAACAGAAGTAATCGCTGAATCAATAATGACTGACAGTTTCTTAAGACACCAAACCACAGATGCAGAAAGCTCTGGAAAGCTCACAAAGTACCACGCAGGACACATGGCGAGAAAAAACAAAACATCTACAACAAGGCATGTCACATACAACTTCAGAAAATTAAAACACTATGAAAAAATATGGAAAGAAGCCATAGGGGGAAAATACCTTATAAAGGATCAAAAATAAAAATTACATTTGACTTCTCGCTGGAAGCCATGCTAATGAAAAGAGAAGGGAGTGAAATATTTAAAATGTTGAGAGAGAAGAAACAAAAACCACCAATAGAGAATTCTATAACCTGTGAAATTAGCCTTCCAGAGTGAAGGAGAAGCAGACTTTCTTATACAACTGGAATTTGTTGCCAGTGGGTTTCCCTTGTAAAATATGTTAAACTACCATCTCTTTCAGTGAGAAGAAAAATTATATAGGTTATGTGCCTGTTTCTATATAAAGAACAACAGAGAGTGAATGTAATTTTTACAAAGACATGGACATATAGCCTCAGTGTAATGGTCCTGGCTGCAATCCGTGAGTACCACACACACGCACATGCAAGCACACACACAGGTGCACAAAAGAAGAAGAAGAAAAACTGAGAGTAGCTATACTACTTACTCTCAGTTAGAAGAGGTTTCAGAGCAAGGAAAGTTAAAAACTATCAGGGATAAAAAGTGTAATTACACAATGATAAATGGGTCAATACTTCAAGAAGTCATAAAAATCCTTACTGTGTATATGCTTCAGGAGAGAACTTCAAAATACATGAAGCACAAACTGATGGACAAAAAACTTACCATTAAAATAAACAGCTGGGGGCCGGGGATTTAGCTTAATGGCTCACATGCTTGCCTGGTAAGTGCAAGGCCATGAGTTTGATCCCTGGTACCAAAAAAAGAAGAATAAATAAATAAATAAACAGATGGCTTGGAGAGTTATTCAAAGGGGTTGAGCATCATATGCTGTTAGGAAAGTGAGAGGTGAAACAGCATGGAGATTCCATGATTACCTGTAATAATGGCTGAAATCCAAAGCAGTGATGATTTCAATACCAAAGGCAGGAAAGGATGCACAGCGACAGAAACTCGCCATCTTTGCTGATGGGAGCATGAAATGGTCCAGTCACTTTGGAAGAAAGTTTAACAGTTTCATACAAAGTGAAACATACTCTTTCGTTTTTTTCCAATAATCATGCTACCCAAATGAACTGAATACTAATGTTCACAAAAAATAGCATAAGGATATGGATAGCAGCTTTATTCTCAATTGTCAAACTTGTAAGCATCAAAATTGCCCTTGGAATAGGTGAATGAATAAACATATCATACATCCAAATAATGGAATATTATTTTGTACTAAAAAGAAATGAGCAATCAAGCCTTAATAAAATATAGGGGAATGTTAAATGCATATTACTAAGAGAAATAAGCCAACCTAGAAAGGCCACATATTGTATGATACCAACTAAATGATACTCTCAAAGAGGCAAAATTATAATGACAGTAAAAACATGAGTTGTAAGAGTTTTGATGGAAGAATGAATAGGTAAAGCACAGATAATCTTTAGGGTGGTGAGACTATATTTCAATTTTCAATACATGTTATTATACATTGGTTAAAACCCAGAATTTTCAATACCAAGAATGACCAGTAATGTAAACTATAGACTTTAGATGCTAATAATATCAATTTAAGTTCACAAATTTAAAAAAAATATCACTCTTGTATGTGAAGTTGTGCAGGTAGGGCCAGGGGCTATATGGATATTCTCTGTACTTTTTGCTCAATTTACTGTGAACCTATAGCAGTTCTAAAAAAGTTAAGTTTATTAATTAAAAAATGATAAATGTATATGGAGCCCACTGTTTCAAGGAATTGCTCAACATTTCATGAATTGGATTTAGTAAATATAACTGCATAATAACAGCAGTTGTTCCTTTTCTTAATTATCTTAAAATAATAAAAATTCAGCAATATGAGTTCAGTTTATTTTTAATTTGGAATGTGGAGAAAAAAGTAATGTTTAGTGGAAGGATTTGCTTATTATAGAATTAGATATCTATGGGAAAGAACAGTGTTCATTAATTTTACTTGGCTAGGGAATAATAAAAAAGCTTTCATTATAGATTAATTTTTTTTCTATGTCCAGGCATGGGACTGCAGATTACTTAAATGTAGAACATAATTTATAATAAGTCTAAAAACATTACATTTGCATGACAAAACCACATATTTCCATTATTACTTTTTCTAATATTTGAAATGTTTATCTGACACCATAATCATGAAAATTTATTGAGTTTATTAAAAACATATTGAATATTATGCTTATGTAGAAGCTTGAAAAATACTATTTATTCAATTTCTATATACAAATTTCTGTACTCAAGCAAAATATATTCTTTTTCTGTTAGAAAAATTTCACAGTAATATATGCATATACATGTTTATAAGAAAAGATCATTGGTTTATAATTCAAGTTGGGATCAAAGAAACCTATTCATACTTATGATACTGAGCAAAACAAATTCCTAAACTCAATAGCTGCAGTAACATGAAACCAATATTAGTTTTTATCTTATCGCGCACATACAACTAATAGCAAAAAGACACAGAACAATTCCCAACAATGAATGATATGTGGGAGGTTCTTTTTTTAAGTCTGGATTTGATCAACATAATAAAATACCTCTTGAAAGTAACTGTACTTAAAATCTGAAATGTAAACATTTTTTACCATTTTATTATCATTGTAAATAAGCCAGTCCAGCAGCGATGTCCAGTGTTCTTCATGTTCTAAGGAGCTGGCACTGTTCTTTAAGGAGAGTCAAAGGTGTCAACTTCACCCCTTATCTCGGCCCTGAAGGCCTTGTTCCTTCTGATGCTTCTGCAATTCCAGGATATTCATATCCACTGCATTCTCTCCTGCAAGCCTCTTAACAGCCTTCATTTTGCCAGTATAGAGACTATCCGTTTTTTTTTTTTTTTTTAATTGCATAGGTATATTAGTGCATCTACTGCTGTTGTAATACAATACCATGGACTGGCTAATTTATAAGGAAAATCAGTGTATTTCTCATAGTTTGAGAGGCTAACAAGTTCTAGATCTAGGGACCAAATCTGGCAAGATAGCAGCAGTGGGCAAGCCAGCATATGTGACACTGAGAACAAGAAGGGAAGGAGCCAAACTCATCTTCTTTATAAGGAAAGCAGTTCCAAGAAAAGGCATTAATCAATAGAGGTGGAACCCTCGTGATGTAATCGCCTCCCAAAGCTCCCACATCCTGATACTCTCACAATGAGGATTAACTGTTATTTTTGGAAGGGACATTTATCAATAGCCACAAGTTACAATACATTATTATATTTTTACTTAGCTATTTCTTACTAATGTATATGAATCTTTAGAGGAAGAGAACTGGCACTCTTGAATCTCCAGTTTAGCAGTGAGTTCAGTGCCTGACTTACAGCAGAATGCAACAGAAACTTTACAAACTTTTGCTAGATGAATAAATGGAAAGAAGGAGGAAGAAAAGGAAGGAGAACCTGTAATTAATTGTTCTTTTATAATAAAATAATGAATGTTTTTGAATATTTGCACTACATTCTAAATATAATCTCTAGACAGTGTCTGTTAAGTACTCTAATATTTGCTAGTATCTGTGACCCTAGGCATATAACTCTACAGTTCTTTCTGTAACACTCCTGGTGAAGTCATCTCTTTACCTGCAAATCAGGATTTGGCAGGGATATGAATAGCTGTTTGGGGAGCATCATGATAGACCCCACTTAATGAATTCATATTATTTCATGTTGTAATAATGTGAGTATATTTTGTATAACCTAAAAATAAATATTTTAGCCGATGAGAAACATATGAAGCACTTCAATACTTATGATTTAATATTAAAGTGTCAGTACTTCAAATTAAATTCATATTTGGAAGATGTACTCAAAAATAAGTAGATTGTAAGCCAAAATTAATTTAAATACTTGTATCTTCACATAGCGATTTTTCATATCAAGACTTAATTAGGTCTAACAATATGTAACAAACAAGTGACTAACCTTAAACCTATCTCCCCATCCTTGTGTTCTATGTCTACTTATAGGATGCTATGATGTATTTGACCCATCTAAATGCTATTCTTGATACCAATTTACTCAGAACACCCCATATAGAGTATTATGATCATGTTATATGTAAAGCAAAACAAACAACAAAACTGATGCTCAGAGAGTTAAAATACTTTGTTTGAATATGAAAGTATACCATGAGCATTTGAGGTAGAGATCATGAGTATTTCTGTCTGACACTGGAGCCAGACTCAGGTATCTCCTGTGAAGGCACTGCAAATATTGTGATGCCCAGACCTTTATGATATGGCGTGTGTGTGTGTGTGTGTGTGTGTGTGTGTGAAAGGTTTTCTTTATTAGAAATGTACTTAATCCTAATATCAGTGCTGTGGGCTAGCCATTGCAATCCATTATTTGAAGATAAAACAAAAGAAAGATTAAAACACTTACCCTAAGTCTCCAAGCAAATTAAAAAGGGTCAGTAAATAAAAAACAATAAAGTGCCATGATTACCAATTCAGGATTCTTTCAGTCCCTCAAACCTGACTTACAATGCTTTTGCAAATTTTTTTCACTGAAAAATGACATCCTTATTTAGAAATTGCATAATGGTCATTGCTGGGTAAGTGTCCTATGAATTTCAAAATCAGTTGCACTTTGTGGCAGCCTGCAGGTATGCTCAAATGCATGAGACAATAGACTAGAAAAAATAAATTTCAAGTGTAAAAGGGATTAGCAGAGGGCATACATTAGGCTATTCTGACCTTTTTTATTAGCTTTTCTGCCAGATCTCATTTCTAATGCTCTTTTTTCAACAATGTGGTATTAGAATTCATTTCCCCATCATCTGAGGTAGAGCAAGAAGGAAAGTGATTTTTAGGGTCATGATAGAATAGCTAAAGGGGCATAGATTCAAAATTCTATTATCAGGAAAAATAAGGTTATTTTATGGTAATTATCATCTGAAAAATTCTAAGCCTTGTATCAGAGAACCATTAGCAAAGATCTCTCGTATAGATATGTGGAGTTTGTATTGCACTGAGGATAATTTAGGAATGCATGAAACAAAAATAAGGATAAAAATTAAGCACAAGAAAAAAATCAGCAAATTGACTCAATAAGACTTCAGGGATTGTCAAAATAACTCGACATTTGAACACTATTTGATATTAAATTCCATCTATGTATTCTCTAGTACAATAAAATATTTCTGATCTATTATTCAGAGACAGACATAGAATGTGTTGCTATTTTTTAAATTCAGTATTATGAAGTACCTAAAACTAAAAAATGAAAGCATCTAATATTGAAAATATACAAAAATTAAAAGAGAATGAAGTCAGGCATGATACAATTTGTGTTTCATTAGTTAGGGTTCTAGTCATTATTTAATATAAACTTTAAAATAATCCTTTGAATTAGAAGGATACTGATCCCTGTTATGAATTTAATGTGAGGTTGAATCAAAGACCCATGTGTTAAGGGTCCTTCATGCAGCCATGTTCAGAGGCGCAAGCCTTGAGAGGTGAATGACTCAGGAGACGCTACATTTTCAAATTAATTATCATCTACAATTTATGAAAGTATAAAAAGTTATTATTCAAGAAGATATTAGAGATAGGTATATATATATGTTAAGAAAAATGTTTAAGCTTGCATAAATAGTAGATGCAATCATCAAAAAACTATTGTAAGTCAAATCCTACATAATATTAATCTTGGTGTAAAAGAGGATTTCTGCTTAAAAATAGAAAATAATTGCTCTTCTGCTACAAAATAACCAACAAAAGTTCAGAGAAAGAATATACGATCACTTTAAAGTGTTTTCATTTTCAATAAAAAAGGAATTGTTACAATCCTATGCCAAATTAAATAACAGGAAAAAATAAGGTTATTTTATGGTAAACATCATGAGAAAGAGTCTAAATCAGAGAAGCATTAGCAAAGATCTCTGCTATAGATATGTGGAGTTTGTATTGCCTTCAGGGTATTTTAGGAAAGAAGGAATTAAAAACACAGATAAGAATTAAGCATAAGAATAAAAATCTACAGACAGAGCTTAATATCAAATTAATTGTAATGTTTCTTTATCTTGTAGGCCCATGTGTACTTATTACTTAGTAAGACAATGTTCTACACACTGAAATTCTAATGGAATTGTTGATTGAGCTTTTCCATTTTAGATGTTTCTAGGCTATACTTCATGAATAAGCAATAACTAAAAAGGAATAGTATTTGCCTTAGTTATCTATCTTACAAAATAGTAGGTAAAGAATACTAACTTAAGTATGGCCTGAGAAAATGGACTGAATTCAGACAGGAAAATCCTCACAGTTTCAAAAATGAGTAGAATATACATGCACAGAATCCGATATAGAGAAAAATAAAAGTCAGAGAAAGAAGCTACATTAGAACAAACAAACAAAAATAAGCATTATATAAAGGCTATAGGAAACACACAAGAAAAGGTGAGGAAATCACTCTCCAAGAATGTGAGAAAAGCAAAATTATAAAATTGATCATAGAAAAATTGAGATAGAACACATGGGGTATCCTGTGTATGAGGAATTCATCTTCCTGGAATTAAAAAGGGAAAAGTTAAAATTGAAATATGTCCTCAAAGAAACCTATCTTTCCTAAAAAGGGAAGGCTGAAACTGCTAGCAAGATGGAAAAATAGTGTTCCAAAAGAATGTGTTTCAAATTCATTATCAAACTTTTCCAAGTGAATTTATTACTCAAATAGAAAGATAGAGCCTGTAACATAGACAACAAACAAAGAGGAAGTTATATGCAAAACGGTAGTTGCTAACAGTTAATGATTTCCCAGTTTCTTGGAATTTGGGAGTTCAAGTTCCAGCTCCAATTATTTACTGGCCCCCAAGAACAGTCTCTGAATCCACTTGAAACTAACTTTTAAATGAGTTTAACACTTTAAGATGTCTTTTGGACAAATGTATAAATAGTGAGTAGAAAGCCTTAGAATTCTTGTCAGAAATTAAGCATCTCTAAGGCATAGACACACACTTGCAAGAACTCTAAAAGAATAGCATCCCTGATTGCTTCAGCTATTCTAAAAAATAGTAGAAAAAAATCCTAGGTATTAGAAAGTATTCACAAAAGACAGTACGAATAAGAACCCATACACTTAACAAAGAAAAATAATAAGCATTAGGGTTCATCTTTGTAGTCAGTCTGATTGGATCAAGAAATGCATAGGAAAGTAGTCAAGCCACCTTCTGCTGTGTTTACAGTTGAATTTCCAGGCATTATTGACTTGTGGGATGGGAAACTGAGTTGGGGAACCTGTCCTGGATGTGGGCAGCATCATCTAGTCATTAGGGCTTCTGGATGAAACAAAAATGAAAAGAAGCCTCCCATCTGCACAGACTCTGTCTGATTCCTGTCTTCCAGGAGGCAAGCAGGTTTCCCTTGCAAGACCCTTCAACCATGATTTTATGCCTCACCTTGAGCCTACAGCAGTAAAATCATCCAACTATAGACTACATCCTCTAAAACCATAAGTAAAAATAAATCCAACTATAGACTGCATCCTCTGAAACCATGAGCCTAAAATATCAACTACAGACTGTATTCTTGGAAACCATAAGCCAAAACAAAAAAATCTTTCCTCCTTTAAGTTGTTTTTCTCAGGCCATTGGGTTATACCATTTAATAGCTTACTAGAACAATCCCCCAAAACAACTAACATTAAATTGTTAAATTGATTACCAAGTACTTGAACCTAGGGTTCAAGTCCAAACTTGTTGAGACCAAATCTATTTCTTGTAATTCTGCACTATATTTGCACTTTTAAGCTCCTACTAATACTTTATACTGCACCTATATTGTGACCATGGCAAAGCAAAGAACAGCACAAGAATAAACAACCAATTTAGAACCATACATTGAAGCTAAATGACATGGGGTAAGTTTAAATTCACAATCTCTGACTAAGTAAGTTTCTGTGAGTCCTCTCTACATAACCAACTGCAAATAATACTTTGCTGAAAATAAATAATTAATATATTTAATGAAATAATGACTTGGAACTTTAATTAAGTTCCCTGCCATTGACTGTATCCCAGGTTTTCATTGATTCAGTCATTGACTCACTCATATTTGCTATACAGGCACTGTGTGCCAGCTCTCAGCAGGGTGTTGGGAACATGACCAGAAATGTAAGCCAGGGTTTAAGGTGAGTATGTAGCATCTGAGGACAGCAAAGCCTGTGCGCAGACCCTGAGGCAGGGACTCACTGAGCCACCCAGGGACCAACTGAGAACCTGTGGGCCCAAACTGAAGCAACCTTTTTACTAATAATATCTTCAAATTTTATTTCTCTATGTATAAACTTTATTGGGATAAAAAGATATATCCTATTGATTTAATGGTACACTATGTGACATGCTGTCATGGAAGTCTGAAGTATCTAATGTAAGACAGTTTGACAATTATGAAATATAAATATTAATTTTATAAGTTCTTTTGCTAGCAGTGCCTGATATTTCCAAAGACTGAATTGGAGAGATTGTAGTTTATTTTAAAGGCATATATTACTCTTTATGCAGGATTATGAAGAAAAATGAAGATTTTTCTGTATCCAAAAGTAGTTAATATATAAACGTATATGTTTAATGTGCATTTTAAAATTCAATAAAAATGATTTCTAAAAGGTGGAAATAAAGGTTTGATTAGCTTTTTGCTTTTGGGTATTTAATCAATCCTAAAACATAATTGCAATGTTAGAATATAATTACTCTTGAAATGAAAATTTTACTAAAATCTACCTAACCACGTTGAAGATTTTAATCGCAACTGCTTAGAGAAATTTCCCTTTTGTTTGAAAAACTTTTGCTCTGGCCCTCTGCTCACAATCCAAAAGCGTCATTTCTCTGGCTGCTAAGCTATTTTGTTTTCTGTTCCTAGAAACATGCCAGCATCAAAAGCTAACTTGGCCCTTCCCCTTCCTTACCTGAGAGGGCTGTCAACATCGACAGCAGCTCATCTCACTGAGAAGCAAGGCTCAGAGACAGACAGGGTATCCAAGCACAGAAAGCAGTGAGCGCAAGTAGGGCAGACGCTTCCCTTTCTGTCTTCAGAGAACATAAAGTATTCCATCGTCAAAGCCACGGTCCCGAGTTAAAATAGCATTTATTTGGGTGGGCCTGCTAGGTGGGTGGAATTGCTAAGATGCTGACAACTGTGCAGTGGAAGCAATATGAATTGTACAACGAAGGTGAGAGATCTGAAATAGGAGGAGAGAAAGTAGGGTCAAACAGCAATGGAGAAAGTGACTCCAACAGCTTCCTCTCTTACAAAGAGATCATAAAAGCATCCACAGATCCTTAGCACCCTTCCCTGGTCTCTTCCCATCATTTCCCTTCACTAAAGCTCCAAGTGTTTAAAATAATAAGATAGAGCTCCTATGGCTGCCTTCATATAGATAGGTGATAGATACACTATGACTATCTATAGTTAGATTGATTTGTATATAAATCATGTTTTCTAATTTCCCGGTGTCTAATATTGATAATAGGCAGGAAGAGAGATCAAATCATAGAAAGCCTATACATGTTTATCATCTGTATCTATATTTCCATACCTAAATCTTCATGAAGTCCGTACTTATCTATCAGGTGGTATGAAAGAGGTTGGAAATATGATTTATAGACATATAAATGTTAAAGCTTGCTCAAATTAATTCAAGGACATCCCTGGGTCTTCTAAAATAAAATCTGCGTTTCACTCTGCTTTGTACGTGACTCTATATGAGCTCTACTTTCACCTCTGCCCTCTGACCCCTTGCGTGTCGGTGCTCCTACATTTCAGGAACTTGGGCCTCATTTTGATCCCTAGCAGGCCAAAAAAATTCCTGCCTGGAAGTCCCTGCACTGGCTATTTTTCTCTTCCTAGAATTATCATGTCTGGCTCTTTGGACCTGAATCTTTCCAGTCTGAGGTCAAATGCCACCTCCTAGGAATGATGTCCAATTTCATCTCAAGAGATCCATCATTGCTTCAGTATCACAGCACCCTATTACTTTATATCAGACAATTTATCCCAATCTAAAATATCCCATGTTGTATACTTATATGTGTCTCTTTTCAACAAAATGTTACCTTGATGAGGGCAGAATCTTTATGAGTGTTGTGCTGCACTATGGTGGCCACACCCAGAGTGGAGTCAGTCACTAAGAAAAGGCTACCAAATTTTCTTTTTTCATAGGTTAGTCGACAGCTCCTGACAGGTCATTCATGTACTCCTTATGAATTTGTTAATAACACTTTTTCATTAAATGGCAATGATTTCTTAGCATTTCTGAGATCTACATGTGTGGTTTGTAGTTTGTAAAAATCTAATGCTCTAATTGACTTAGGCATAATTCAAATAAGAATTATGCCTTTCACTCCTGATGGGTACAACCCATCATGAAAGACTAATGTGGTTTAAATGTAAACAGATTGGCAAAGTGAAAAGTCAGAATCTTTACATTGCTTTCTTCAAGACTAATGTTAACAAGAGAGCCTCCCTAACCCTTAAGGCCCATGGAAAAAATTACTTACTAGTCTGGTCTAGTTTGACTTTTAATTCTGGTTGGCTATCAGCATAATCTTTGCAAGTAGGTTATAGTTATAAAAGAATCCAAAGAAGCTATTTATGATAATTTGTGGAAGAGACAGATATCTTTCTCTCTTTCTGAAACACAGAAATTGTTACATACTAAAAATGAGAAGCAAATAGTGAACTTGAAGCAGGTCTTATTCATTAATTTTGTACCAAAATTGAGATACCACAAAGGTAGTAAACCTAAAGGATGATAAGTAAGTTTTATTAGTATCAATGATATATATTTTTATTTCATTATTAAAAGTGCTTATCACCGATCAAACATCAGTGAATCCTACCTGACTGTCTCCCATGGAAAAATAACTTGCTGCTGGTTGTCATGTCAACTTCATATCAAAAGAAATTGAAGAAAGCTCAATGCTCTGACCAGCACTAATATAAGGGAGTGAGGCCCTTCTGGACGTGGATTCTTATTGCCACATGTGTCATAGCTTCCACAAAAAAATGAAAAAATAGCCATTACTTAGGAAATAGAACTTGAGAAGCACTTTTTTCTCTTTTACTGTACAGATGTGTGTCTTTAAGCAGCTTCTATGTACCAATCAATAAAAAGATATGTAAAATATCTGGGGACTTAATTGCAATATTACCCCCTCCTTTAGATTAGAAGCAAAATTAAATTAATCAATAAACTAATTTAATTCTAAAGCACAATGGGTTTCAGTGATAGCAAAATTCGATCCTCAGTATTTGAAAGAAATGTGAAGCTGAGGGTGGTGATGAAGGACTGTAATCCTAGCACTTGGGAGACCGAGAAAGGAAAATCTCCATGAGTTTGGGGCCAGCTAGAGATATATAGTGAGCTTGGCCAGCATGAACTACGTAGCAAGTCTCTGTCTCAAAAAACAAATCATTAAAAATATGTCATTTCACAAAAATTTAAAAGTAACTCATAATGGTATAAAATGAAATATTTTTACTTATTTAGAATATTGCAATTTCAAAGAGAACACTGGCCAAGATTATTTTTGCATAGTGGTGTTTGACTGTTTTACAGATAATTATTGAAAGCCCAAAATTTCAATACTGCTAAAGAAATAGTAGTGTTGAATCTAACCTGACAGTCTTTGTATACCGAAAAGATATGCTCATCTGCAAGAATAGATAAATTACATTAGTCAAGGAAACACTGAAGTTGTATTTTAACAGTCATACAGAAATAGTGATAATTTGTATAAATTTAAATTTAGTTTTTTGTCACTATATATATATATCTTTTTGTCTTGGGAATCCCTTTAAAGAAATAGATATAGGAAAAAGCTTGCAATATATATTTTTTTCTATAAAATCTCAGAGTAAGCTTAGAATTACTTAGGTTCTGCCAGTATATCATGATTAAAAACACCTAAATCTTTAATCAGTGTATCCTCCTTGAGAATATGAAGTGTAGCAATTGTAACTATAAATTTGGCCAAACCTTATTTTGTTTATATAACAATGTATCCAGAAAGAATGACTGTATAACTTTGGACCTGTTTTAATTTTCTTTCTTTCTTTTATATTTCTCTTTTATTAAGTACCAAATAAAGTTTTCCTCTGCATTTATTTAAAAAATATTAGTTCAGAATAAAACTAAAGGGGAAAATCATCCTCTATGAAAGTTTATCACATTTACACCTAACATTTTGGGCTCTTACTTGATGTAATTGTCAGGCCAAAAAATTATGTCTGTACTATGCTAAATAACAGACATTTACTAAGAAACATTTCTTTAAATAACTGCATTAGCTAGAGTCATTTTGGCTGTAAATGTGGGAAATGTAATTCAAACATACTTAAGCAGGTAATTTAGTTCATATAAACTATGTGTTACAGCTTGTATCTAGATGGTCCCCCTAAAATTTATGTACTTACAGGTGGGGCTTTGTGGAGGTGACTGAATCATGAATGTGTGATACTGTATTAAGGGTGTGTGGATTAGTCCTCTGAATGGCACAGTTCTTGGTGTGCCTGAATGGATGTGCTGAAGACAGAAAGGCCATTTGGGGTCAACAGTCTTGTAGCCTAGATGGAATATGAACTGAAAGGGAAGCTCTCTGCTTCCTCTCTCCTGACTGCCCTGCCCTGGAATGTTTCTCTTCTGCCTTGGAGCCAGCTGACTATGGGCTGCATCACCTACAAACTGTGAACCCAATACAACTTTCCTCCTTTAATGTGTACATTCAGTATTTTATTTCATTAATGAGAAAAATAGCTAATGCAGAATTTGGTAGCTGGAGTGGGATCCTTGCTATGACTCTACCTGACCATGTGGTTCAGGAGCCTTTGGAACTGGCTTGTGGGAAGAATCTGGAAAGTTTCAGAGATGCCAGCTATATTAGCAGTCCTGGAAAGCTTTAGGCAGACTTTGGTCAGAGTTCAAAACACTAGAATGGTGACAGAAATGATATTGGTGAAGAGCAGTTTCAAGAGGTTTGTTCTGAGAAGAAGGGCTGCACTGACTGCTAGACTCCAGATAATGTCTGTTGTACCTTGTTAGAAGCAGTTTGTTTATGTCCAGAGAGTTTTCCTGAGACTGACATTAAGGATGGTGGACTAATTAATCTTGCATAAGAAATTTCAAGACAGTCTAATGTTAGGTGGTGGCATGGCTACTGTTGAGAATTTTTAGCCAGATTTATGTTGACGCCAACTACAGTGGTGTATGCTTGTAATTCCAGTACTTGGGAGGCTGAGGCAGGAGGATCGCTGCAAGTTCAAAGCCATCCTGGGTTACAAAATGAGTTCAAGGATAGTCTGAGCTAATAGCAAGATCTTGTCTTAAAAAAATATTATGTCGAGAATCAAGAGCAAAGATCCTTGAAGAATGATTTAAAACATTGTGAGTTTGGCCAGAAAGGCACCCCTAGTAAAGCTGTGGACTGCAAAGGTAGTTCAGAGGAGATCTTCATTGCTGAGAAACAACAGGAGAATAGAAAAATGGCCTGAAGACATCACATGAAAACAGAAGGACTCCAGCCTTTGCAGCCTCAAAATTGCAAAAGCAAAAGACTTTGCTTTGAAAAGGGAGCCCCAGAACACATGTTTCATTATGGTGGTGAGTTGTGGTAGTTGTTCATTGGGATTTGGTTCACAAGCACTTGATCCCTATAGCCAAAACAGAGGGGAGCCTGGCTACTGGTCCAACTGGGAGCAGACCTTGGCATCATCCATGTGATGCTGGTTTTAGATGCATACAGAAGAGCTGTGGGACTAGAAAGGCTTCTACCAAGATTTCAGAAAAAGGCCTTGGAGGCCAGGCAATGTGCCCCTGAGAGGGCAGTGTATGAAGCTGTGAGTGTGAAGCTATAGGTGCAGTGGATACCTAAAAAGTTTGGGAAAGTCAGGAACATGTATCATCTGAGGAAAACTGCAAGAAGGGAGCAGAGTTGGTACAAAAGAGAAGCCATGGAAGCTACAACCACGGTCAGTGCCATTGGGCAGAGAACTCAAGCCCTTTGGTATTCACAATTTGCCACAGATGGCCAGGGATACTGGACAAAGAACTGTAGGACTTAATGTTGCTCTGCTGGATTTTGGATTTGCTTTGGTCCCATTCCTTTGTTCCCCTATTTTTACCTTTTGGAATGCAAATATCTATCTTATGCCATGGAATGTTGGAAGTGTTTAACTTCCTTTTCATTTGTACAGGGACTTGTAGCCAAGAGTTTGCCTTAAATCTCAGAGGAGACTTGGCTTTTTTTAGTTTTCCCCCTAAGCATTGTAAGGTCAATGTCCCCACCTCTTTCAGAGGTGGCTGGATCTAGAGAATGTGATGCTGGGATTAAGAGTGTATGATCATTTAAATCGGTTCACTGGTTCAGCATCTCCTCTAAACCTGGTACCCTAGATAGAATATAAAAGGGGAAGAGAAAAACTGCTGTTGTTGTTTGAACTTGTATCTTGCTTGCTTTGCTACCTTGTGCCCACCATGAACTGTTTCTCCTCTGCAATGCCTCTCTGCCATGCCACTTTTGGAACCAGCCAACTATGGACTGAAACCTCTCAGTGAACTGCGAGCTAAATAAACCTTTCCTCCTCTAACATTGGGTGTTGAGTATTTTGCCTAAACAATGGGAAAAGTAACTAAGACATATAGGACCAAAGGAAGAGGCTGGTAGATTTCCAAAAATGGACGTGCCATGGACATGTTAATCGCTGGCATTCAGGTGTTGCCATCAAGAAGTTCATATGAGTACCAAAGGCTAGAGTGTTTATTGACATTCTGGTGCATAGATTAACTAATTGATTAATTCCCTATATGGTTGAGCTCAGCCTCCAGCAATTCCCTCCCTGAAGGACAAGCTGATCTCACGTGACCTCTGGAGCCCACTGTGAGTCACCTCATAAGCACGACGTATCAAGTGTGGGACAAGAGGCTTATGATAAATAAAAGCCTTATCACTTCAGAAATTCCAAGAGGTTAGAGGTTGCCTTTCAAGGAGCAAACTATAGTGCAGACCTCTCTTTGGGCAAAGCTGAATGCTTTACTACACAGGGCATGCTCTGGCCTTTGGCTAAGACATTCTTAAAGCAAAACTATCCGTACTTGTCTGGCATTTACATTTAATAATTTATTTATATGACAGACATAGCAATGGTATCAGTGTAACTGTTTCTAACATTTGGAGGAGCCAGTGAAGTAGCTAACAGATTAAAAACAACTACACCATCCTATAAAACCATTGCATATATTTCCTTATTTTTCTCATTGATTTGGGTTTATTTGTACTTTATGATAAATTGGGACATAACTATTTAGCATAAAAATTAGGTGATGGCTAGCTAAATACAGTTTTTCTATAGGTCAGCTATTTTCCTTTAGTATTAAATCCCAAGAAGACTTTTACCTGATTCCCTGATACATTTGACCATCAATATTGATATTATCATGTTACCAACTGTGCTACTGTTGCATTATATCCTAATGTACCAGATGATATCTAAAAAATAACAATCAAGCTGGGGTCTGGGGATTTAACTCAGTGGCATAAGCGCCTGCCTGGTAGGCGTGAGGTTGTGAGTTCAATCCCCAGTACCAAAAAAAAAAAAAAGAAGAAGAAGAAGAAGTAGAAGAAGCAAGTTGGACATGGTGGCACATGTCTGTCCTCCCAGAACTCAGGAGGCTGAGGCAGGAGGATCATTGTGAGTTCAAGACCAGTCTAGACTCCAAAGGAAGCTCAAAGTCAACCAGAACTGCATAGTGAGACCCTGTCTCAAAAAGGCATAAATAAATAAATAAATAAATAAGAATCAGAAAAGACCAGACCAGTTTTAGAATCCAACTCAGCCATCGACAGTACATTCCATCATCGTATCATGTGACTGAACTATCTCCTAGAGCAATGGCTCTCTGATTTGCAGATTTCTTTCTGTTCAACCTTGACAGTTTCTCAAAGCAGGAGTGGATTTTGCTTTTCAGATATCTAGTCAAATTGAGCTAAGGGACAACATTCCCTCTCTGCTATCAGAATCTCTTAAGGTAATAATTTGATATTAACTTTCGCTTCGCTGCATAACTTCTTATTCATTCTTTTACTTTCAGTTATTGAGTAGGTATCTTTCCGTTTTCATTTTCATTTTCATTTTCACCATTGGAAGGAGGTTGGGCTCAGCAATTGTGCCATCCAGGTTGTTAGCAGTAAGACCAGTCTGGCAAGTGCTTTCTCCCCTTTCCGGTCTCATTCATTTGAGTAGAGACAGAGAACTAGTGGGTTATGGTGAGCACCAGGAAACTGACTCCTCTTCATCTCAAACTCTAATTTTATTTTTATTCATTTTTTAATTGTTTTTTTATTTTAAACAAAAGGAAAATAAGAAATCAAAACATAACAATTTCACACCAACCAACAAAACAGTAACAGTCATCAGCATATTGGATATTTCCGAAAATTATTTAAGATAAAAAAAAAGACATGAAACATTATCTAACAAATTATTAACACAATTGTTTTCAAATGAACATTTGCATTAACAGTAAAATCTGAAAATGACCCTGAGAAAATTACATTTCACTCAAAATTCTTTTTCTCTGTCACAACTAATTTTTTATATACATAGATTTTGTTTCAGATAACATGCTACTCTACCTAGAAGATCCCAAAAAGTCTAGTTGACCTGTCTTTTTGTGACAGAGGGGTGTTGAGGTCTCCCAATACAATTGCATTAAGGCTTATTTGATTTTTCATGTCCATTAATAATTGTTTTATATAACTGGGTGTACTTATATTTGTTGCATATATATTTATAATTGTTATCTCTTCCTCTTGGATTGTTCCCTTTACCAATACATCGTGACCTTCTATGTCCCTCTTAATCAGTCTTGGCTTAAAATTAACTTTATCTGAAAATAGAATAACTACCCCTGCTTTTTTCTGGACTCCTGTTGCATGGAGTATTGTTTTCCATCCTTTAACTTTCAGACTACGGTTATCTTTTTGAATTAAATGTGTTTCTTGTATACAGCATATTGTTGGATCTTGCTTCTTGATCACTTCTGCCAGACTATGTCTTTTAACTGGTGAATTAAGACCATTAACATTGATGATTAAAACTCATACGTGTTAACTTATCCTTATCATGTTGTTTTCTATTTTCCTGGTGGATTCCTTCTATGGGGGTTCGTGAAGCTGTAATACTTATCATCCCTTTCTAAAATGTCCTTCAAAACATTTTGGA
>RJWM01007891.1:0-75702 GCA_004363535.1 Dasyprocta punctata | reverse complement strand
ATACCTAACTATCTGCTCTTGGGCCACATTACCATATTTCAGTTATCCCATAAATACTTCACTTTTCTCTTCTAGTAGTACATACCCCATCAGCCTATAAACATGCTCAAGCCTCCTCACCTCTCCCATTATGTTGCTCCTGTTGGCCCATGTTTTCTGGCTCTAGCCAGTCTCCTTTCTTACTCATCCAAACTTTCACCTTATTTTGCTTTTGATTTTTGAGACAAGGTCTCACTATGTAGAGTTCAGACTAGCCTTGATCTCACTGACCAGTTCTGGCTGGCCTCAAACTCGCAATCTTCCTGCCAAACTCTTTTAAAGAATTACATATACGAACCAGGCATGGTAGCATACTCTGTAATCCTTGCTACTCAGGAGGCTGAGGCAGGAGGAGCACAAGTATGAGGCCAGTCTAGACAACTTAGTGGGATCCTGTCTCAAAGAATTTGGGACGTAACTCAGTGGTAGAGTTTCTCTAGCATGGGCAAGGCCCTACATTCAACCCTCATTGCCAGGGGCGGTGAGTGTATGTGTCTACATGTGTGTACACACCATTCATCTCCATTTTCTTTTTTGTGTCATTCTTTCATTCACACGCCTCTAACACTGAATTCAAACTAGTCTTGCTACGATTATCAATGCCATCTTCCTAAATCCAGTGGGTGCTTTCAACTCTTACCTTCTGGGCTTTTTCTGCTGCATTTAACAGTACTGATCACTTCTTCCTGAAACTCTACTACTCCAAATTCTATACTATTTCTGCCACTTCTTTGACTCTTTTCCTTGGTCTCTTAGGGGGTCCTATCAGTACTGACAGTTTCTAGGGTTCACTCATAAGCCCTTTTCTTATATTGATCTACCTCTTTTGATGATCTCATTTTCTCTTATTAATACACTTCTCGTTAAAAACTTGTTCCTTTGGGGTATTAGATATATAGATGGTCCCCAACTTACAAAGTTCAATCTTCAATTTTTTTACCTTATGGTATGAAACAGGAGGTGTTAATAGTATTTGTCTTTAGATAATGAAAATTACTGCTGTCTTATTTTCCATCTTTTTATCTCTGTTGTACAGAAACTACATATTGCTTTATTAATAAGTTATCAATTTACATGCCCACATAAAGTACATGAGTGTTTGAGAAATAACAGGGTAACATTTAAAGTTATAGCTGATTTTATGGAAGATTAAATTTAGCCGTACTTACTATTATTTCAGATGCAAAACATCTTAAGGGATCATTTCCTGCTTCAGATTGTTCAAGAAATTGCGCTGTCAGTAAAGGGCATTTCAAGCTTTTGAAACAACTAAGATATAAGAAATAGGTAACTATGAAACCAACACTTCCCAAGTATAAAATGCCTAGTCTTCAAATATAATATTACATTAAAAAAAATAAGTACTACTGGTTTGAATGTTTATCCTCTCCAAAACTCATGGTGAAATTAAGTTGTCATTGTAATAGTAACAGGTAGAACCTTTGAAAGGTGATTAGGTCAGGTGGGAGGAATTAATGATGTTATAAAAGAGTGAATTCACGCATCCTTTTATCTTTCTGCTGTTCCACATTGTGCCACGTGATGACACAGAAAGGCCTTCACCACATGTTGGCACCTTCATCTTAGATTTCTCATTCTCTCCAACTATGAGCCAATTCATTTCCATCCATTATAAATTATCTAGTCTCACGTATTCTATTACAACAGCACGAATGGGCTAAGCACCAGTAATTCAATGCCTAAAAAACTAAAGATGTAAATGTCCTAACCTGACAAAATAGAAAGTTAACAATAGCTTTAGTCTTCAAAATTAAAAGTAAGCTATTAGTCCATGAATTCAATAATCTAGTCCAGCATTGCCCAATAGATATATAATGCAAGCTCCATATATAAGATTTCTTAGTAGTCATATAAAAAAAGTACAGGAGAAATTATTTTTCATAATTTATTTTAACCCAATATAGCTGAACTATTTCAACATGTTATCAGTATAAAAACTGATGTATTTTACTATTTTTTTAAAATCAAGTCTTCAAGTCTAGAGAGTATTTTATACTTAAAGCACATCTTAATTTGGACAATCCATGTATAAAGTGCTTGACAGTCAGAGTGAACAGTGTATGTTTAGTATGTTTAGTCCATAGTACCTCTGGAGTGAATGCTATTGAATAAGTAATCTGCTGTTTTTGTGCTGTATGGTCAATTGTATGGTGGTCCTCCTGCTCTTTTCATAAGAACAATAAAAACATAATTTTATTACAGAACGGATTCCTTGTATCAATTTCCCCCACCTCCATTAGTCACTTCCTATGGTGAGTAAATGCAATATATAAAAGAAAACGTAAGTAAATTACATAAAGTAAATTAAATGAGTGGATTTTGTTTTCTGATTTTTAAAAATATCAACGCTTCATTAAAAGCCTATTCTATTCAGGTGACCCCTAGTCTTCTAAAATTCAAAGTTTGAAACTAATTTGTGCAACAGATAACAAAATAACTGAACTACCAATTACTTAAGCCTACTGTGAGATGTTCTTTAAAATATACTTACAATTTCAGTAATTCATCCTTTAGTTTTTTGTTTTCATTTTCCTTGTTTTCTTTATTATCAGTAACTTCTTCCACAAAAGGTTTAATGAACTCTATTAAGGCCTTGCAGCATTGACAAAGGCCGTAGTCATCTGTTTGTATTTGTTCTTTTGAGTAAGGAACAGGAAGAAGAGACAGTTGATTCCACAGGGTAGACAATGCTAATCCAACTGAATATGCCTTGTTGTTAGGAAGTTTCTGAATCACTAAAACACAAACCAAATTGTTACTTGAGGTAGCTTCATCAAGTTTGCTAAATGTAGGACAAAAAATTCATCATGTAGAATTACATGAAACATATTTCCCTCACATTTTAACAACTCTGAGGGAGATGACACAGCTTGAGAGTAGTTTTCTTCCTTCTTAGTGGCATAGAAATCAATGGATCATCTTACGACAGAAGCTATCAAATCTTGTTTATGTGTTTTTATAACTGGTTATACACTTAGAGCATAAACACATTCTTTTCATGTTTTTTGGCTATAAGCACAAAATATAAGTGGTAAACTATGAAGCATTGAACAAACAGGTAGCAATTTTATTCTGCATAAGATTTTGAATATTTCAAGTGGCACAAAGCTTGTATGCTTGCAACCATTCATACTTAAAATGAATTCACTCTAATTTCTAATTCTGAGTCCCTCTATCAGAGTCTGAGATATGCTATTTCCTGATATGAAAACTAGCCTCTGCTCATCAATAGATATTGTTGGTCTTTACTGCCAAGACCATTACTTACCAATAATACCATACTCTGTCATTGTGCATTAATCCCACATATCTCCTAATTTCATTCATCAGATGCACCTTCACTATTCTCAATCCCAGTTTCCCAATGTACAGGCTGGGCAGTACCATGCTTGATACTCTTTTTCATCAATATTCAGCCCTACTACAATGCTATCAGACTGAATATGTCACACACTACAGGGGTAACCTTTCAAATATGTTTAGAGGAAAAATTTCAAATGTAAACAGTGGATAGGAGGGTTAACCAAAAAAGCTATAGATTGCAACATAGCACAAGAAAAAGAAAAGTTAGGTAACCCTTATATCTAGTAAAATATTCACTGGTTAACCATTCTGACAGGTACACTGTACAGAATTCAAATTGACACTGTTATTACTATTATAAGCACAGTACTCAATACTATGTACTGAACTTTATTTTGGTGTTTTGTTCACATTTTAGGGTAAACATTAAGACACATGAGTACTCTGGTATAAAAATGTTCATTACCTGTTTGTAACGGCCGAAGTAAAAGAAGAATAATTTGGGATATCTGTTTTCCAGAGGGCTCTTCAATCAGTTCAAGCAAACCCAACAATAATTCCTTTGGATTACACAACTATAAAAATATTCACAATTGAACCTGTTTAATACAAGTTTTATTTAAAGCCATGTGATTACTATTTTTAAGAAAACATGCTGAGAAAATACAGTTTTTTGTTTAATAGTAAAATGCCTTGTAGAATTCTTCAAAAGAAAAGTTAGAGTACAGAAAGGGAGAACCTGATCACCAGAGCTTGTTTCCTTTGAGTTTCATCTACTCTGCAGGCTGAGTCAGATACCCAAAGTTTCCAGCAGGTGGACCTTCCTATCCCATATTGCCAGGGTATTTAGACTAGCCCAGAGCTTCTTCTGTACTTTATGAAGTTTACATGCTTTCTGATTGGCCATATTTGATTACTTTACTTGCTCTGTCTTTTGTTTTGCTTTGTTTTTGGAGTGCTGAAGATTGAACTCACTGCCTCACACATGCTAGGCAAGCACTTCTACCACTGAGCTACCTCCCCAGCTGATCTGCTGCCTTCTTCTTTTTTTTGGGAGGGGGAGTACCAAGAATAGAACTCAGGTCCTCATGTTTGCCAGGCAGGCACCATGCCACTGAGCTAAACCCCTGACCCCTGCCTTCTTCTTAAATTTACTTTGTTTTTTTTGTTTGTTTGTTTTTTGAGTCAGGATTTCACTATGTAGTTCAGGCTGGCCTTAGACTCAGGGCAATTCTGCCTCAGCCTCCTGACTGTTGGGATTACAGATATGCATTATGATAGTATTAAGAGACAGGACCTTTGAAGCTGGACTATGGCTAGCTTTATTTGCCTTCTTTGTTAAAAGCCTTCACAGTCATGTTAGAAGTTCAGTCTGTGTGTGTGTATGTGTGTGGATTTGCACTGACCTCTGAACAGTTTCCTATAATGTTCTTTCTCAGAATTTATCCAAGCCCTTATATATTTATATTATATATTTACAAAATTCTACTATCCTTTTTACCAATGGTATCTTTCTAAAGTTTTAAGTCACAATTGATCTGTGTTCAACAACTTCTTCATACTTCCATTATGATCACTTGCATTCTATACTTAGACCTTCCAGAGGACAGAACACTGACATTTTATTTTAGTTCAGTGTTGCAAAAAGATCAGTGTGGCTTTGAACTGCCTCTCTGAACACCGAACTCTATGACTATACAATAATGCTACTTGTTAAAATACAGCTTGCTTGGTCTCTCTCTGGAGCCTGAATCTGTGGGTCAAACACAAAGCTAGGTAATTCTTATATCTAGAAAATTGGAGAAGGCCAGGCATGGTGGCACATGACTATAATCCCAGCACAGGGGCACGCTGAGGCACAAGGATTGCCATGAGTTTGAGGCCAGCCTGGACTAAATAGTGAGTTTAAGGCCACCCTGAACTACACAGCAAGACCTTGTCTCAAAAAAAAAAAAGAAAAACAAAAGAAAAGAAACAGAATTTGAGGAACATTACAATGGAATTGCCCATTCGATTATATAAGATTGTGCTCTTCTCCAGAATGATCCTCTGCATATATTTTCACAAACTAAAAATTTTCTTACCAAACTATAAGAATTAAACATTAGCCGGGCGTGGTGGCGCACGCCTTTAATCCCAGCACTTGGGAGGTTGAGGTAGGTGAAGCGTTGTGAGTTTGAGGCCCGCTTGGGCTACAACACAAGTGCAAGGCCAGCCTGAGCTACATAGTGCGATCCTGCCTCAAAAAACTAAGGCTAGGAATTTGGCTCAGTGGCTTAAGCACCTGTCTGGTAGGTGTGAGGCTGTGAGTTCGATCCCCCGTGCCAAAAAAAGAAAAAAAAAAAAAAAAGAATTAAACATTAAAGGAAATTGTAATATAACTGTATGTTATGACAAAGTGAACCTAGTTTTAACTTACCTTGACCAGTAAATCAAGCATTAGAAAATAATTTTTTCTTTCATTATTTTCTTTATCATTCTTTAAAAGGCACCGAGCAACCGGACCAATAAGATTCCAGCCCATAGTTTTGATGATGACCTGTAAAACCATTTTATAGTAAAACACTGACACCTAGAGGACTCTGACAGTATGATTCTCTAATTGAGAAGAACTTAGAATTATCTGTGAAACGGGAAACAGGTGGCAAGTGAGACCTATTAATATTTCACCACTGACTTTCTAGGATTGGCTGCTGTCTTGGTTACTTTTCTCTCATTGCTGAGACAAAATACTGATGCCCAAAATTAGGGAAGGAAAGGTTTATTTCTTATAGTCCTTGGGGGTTTCAGTCCATACTCAGTTGGCTCCAAGGCAGCGTGGCTTGGCAAGGCAGCCATTCGTGGCCGCAGCAAACAGCAAGGCATGAGGCAAGAGACAAAAGACATGCCTTCTTCCCGCCCTTACACTGTATGTCAGATCCACCCCTGGGCAGGTGCCACTCTGACACCACCAACCCCAGCACCAGACAACAAACCAATCACAAACTTTAGACTCAGTCACATCCATGATTACATGAGACTTGGCGGTGCCATAGGAATATAAAACTGCTAAAGGATATCAACATTTGAAAATTGTTTAATACTTCCACTGAAGAAAGACAAAAGGATCTTTGCTTTTTTCAGGTAACTTAGTCTTTCCCAGATTCAAACAGTTTCTCCATTTCTTACAAGAGTTAATTTGCTTAAGATGAGTAAGCACTTAACAGAATTCTGTTCTTCTGGTTTATATAGAGAGCAATGTTTGTGAACCTTTAAAGTTCCTTCACGGAATATAATATAATCATTATAACATATAAAAGGAGATGTGACTTCATTAGTTTTCCTTCCTACACACAACTTACTTCTATTTTTCAAAAATATTTCAGAGTGCTTACCATACAAATAAAAATGTATAATTAGTGATTCACATCCATTACCAAAACCACTCATTTTGAAAATTACAAATAATATACCCAGTTATCTGGCTTGCTTTCTTTAACTCATTAATATTTACCAACTATATAATAGTTGTAAGTGCTAGAAATAAAGTGAAGAACATGTCAGGTAAGATCTCCATTCTCAGAATCTACATTCTAGGATGATTCTTTAAAAAAAAGATCTAAGAAGATGATCAAATGGCACCTACAAAACCGCCTCTTGATCCCAGTCTTCTAATAAAGGTACAGTATGAGGAAGAATAGTCATCTGCATCTAGGAAAGGCAGGAGAGGCTTCCCAAAAGCTAAGTTAAGGATTCTTGGAGAAACAGAAAAATCTGAGGCACAGCTCTGTGGAAAAAACATTCAAGCTTCTGAAACAGCAATGTGTAAAGGTATAAGCCTTAACAATTCCTGGGGAACTATATTAGGGTATGTGAACAGATACTGCAGTTGGTCATTTGGCCATAAGTCTCTAGTTCATCCGTTTACCTCAAAGACACAATGCACAAAAAATGCAGACTTCATAACGAATGGACATGGTTGTATCTAATATGAAGCTTCATAATTTGATATGTCATGTGTTGTAATGATACACTGTGAGCAGGCTACATGGAGAAGACAGACTCAGTAAGGAGAGCTCTGATGCTGGATATGAGAAAATAGAGACACTGGTTCTATAGGAAATGGAGCTGCAAGGAATTCAAGCCAGAATTCAGAGTTTGGAGTGTTATCATAATGTTCCAGAAGGAAATATATTTGTATGTGAATAATGTAGATTTCTTTACATAAATAATTGAATAAATGTGAATTGTTGTACATGGATAAATGTAGACTGCTGTACATGAAAAAAAAGCAAAAATTAATATACTGAATTAACATTTATTAATATATTTAATTAATTTTCTGGGAAATATGGTACTTTTCCAACTACATACTTCTTTCCTATTACATAGACCTACTTCTTCACTATAAGTGATCCTCTGAATAATAACTATAAAGAGGCATGCCAGATTTGAGATTTCTGAATACTGCAGTCAAAATTTTTTTTGTTTTTTTTTTTTTGAGACAGGGTCTCACTAAGCAGCTCAGGCTGTCCTTGAACTTGCTGTGTAGCTCAAACTGGCCTTGATCTCACAGCAATCCTCCTGCTTCAGCCTCTCTAGTGCTGGGATTACAAGCATGCACTTCGGTGTCAAAATTTTTTTAAATTATTTTATAAATATAATTATCAGCTGTAGTATATCCAATCGCTACATAAATGTTGCACAGCTTTAATTAGTGGGAAGGGAGAGTGGTGAATAGCTACAAAGTTAAATACATGGAGTAAGACTGTTATCCCTAAATTACAGATGGGAATGCCAAACTTTAGAGAGTAACAACATCCCTAATGTTCAAGAACTAAAATGTGGCAGAGTCAGGACTTAAGTCTGTCTAGCTCCTATGCTCATGCTTTTACCAGGATTCCAGTGCGACCCTACTCAGGGTAGTTTTGTTCCCTACCTCCCAGGAGACATTTAGCAAGGTCTGGAGGCAAGTTTTATTGTCATTACTTAAATGGGGTTGGGGGAGGTTATCACTGGTATCTAACAGATAGAGGCCAAGTTTGTTGCTGAACACCCTGCAATGCATGGGACAGTTCTCCATAACACAGAATTATCCTATCTAAAATACTGCACATTATGAAGGTGATTTTCAAGCTATTAAGCATAAGCTTTACGATGCTTAAATTCCATCAGGTATTTAGAACATGCTAAATATAGAGCACTGAAGCATATAAAGCCTGCAGAACAATTAGTTATACTTGTCATCTCCCTCTTATTGATGCAATCCCGACCCCCACCTCTTTGGTAGCCTCTTCTTCCCCAGCTGTTCCTTAATTCCTCCAGGGGAGATTTTTGGCCTCTCCTCTCCCTTTTTTGTGGACTCCGTTAAACTCTTTTTTTAAGTCCCCAATGCTTCAATTACCTAATTTTGAAACAAACCTCCATCTAAATCTTCTCTTTTTTCTGAGTTCAAAACCTTACTTTCTAATTGTGTGCTACATCTTAAACACAAAATTTGTAAAAGTCAACTCATTTTCTTTTCTACTTGTCTTTTTCTATTAAAGAACATCATATACTGTATTATCCTTCCAGAGGATAGAAACCCAGGCATCCTTGATGCCTCAACCTCTCTCAACCTGATCAGCACTCAAGTCTCTATTATTCTACCCTAAAACGTCCTTTTAAGTGCTACTGGATGCTAACCAGAATGGTTAAGAGATCCAAAACTAAGCCACACAGGTCTGAACTCTTGATGTCACCTAAAAGCTAAGTATATTTGGGGAAAGTCACTTAATCTTTCAGTGATTATTTCTCATTTACAAAATGAAAACAAAAAAATTTTTGGAGATAGGGCTCTCACTATGTTGCCCAGGATGATTATGGACAAAGTGACCCTCTTGCCACAGCCCCAAGAATCTCAAATTACAGATGTTACAAAATGTTACCTATCTTACAGGATTTTAGAGAGGCTAAACGAGTTAATAGATGTGCACTTAAAAGAGCATGTATTACATAGTAAACTTAAATATTATTATTAATTGTAGTAGTATTAGCTAAAAGCTAGGTAATCTCAAAAGTTGTCTTCTGAAAATGCAATTGGAAAAAATGGAGAAATGAAAAACATGAAATTTACAGTATTTCAAACTACGAAGGTATTTAAAAAGGGATAAGCCATTTGAACTAAGAAAATCTACAGCAATGTGTGATTAAAAAGTCTTCAGCTAGGGGTTTCAAGCTCAGTGGTAAAGTGCTTGCTGCCTTGGGTTCCATCCCCAACATTACAAAAGAAAAAAGAAAAAAAGGAAAAACAATTTAGGAATCCTCCACGACACAGCATGACTAGACTATAATATCACAAACAAAGCATCTATATAAATAAATACCACTATAAAGGAAAAAAAATGTTCAGGGGAGAGGGAGTCTTTCTAATGCTATTAAGGAGAGTCAGAAGACAAAATATGGCACTGTCACCAACACTGTGTCCCAGGAGAAAGTTCTTCATGATCCATAATAGGTCCTCTCCCATGGTAAAGAATGATTTCTCACACTTTTATATCTTGATGATATTGGCCAACTCTCCCCATTCTGATTCTGTATACATAAAATACTGTTTGACTTAAAATGTGATTTTCCATATACCTCTGGCTAGAAGAGAGTGGGCTGCTTACAAGAAATGAATAACTAGTCTGCTTGATACTTACATTCTTCAATGTAAATTGATTCACACACCTTTTGATCTCCTTAACCAGAAATAATCCTGTTTCTTCTAAAGCCTTTTACTTATACTGTACATACAGTGCTTAATTACTCTACCTCCTGATAGCTAGTTGTTTGCATGTTTATCTCTTCCACAAGACTGTATGTACTTGAATGTACATGGATACTACCGATTCCTTTTTTTGTTGTTTTCTACTGTAGAAATTTAAGTAGATTCTTAAATGTTTGATGGGTAAGTGAAAGGATGAATAATAGTAACACATGATTATTCTCTTCCCAAGTAAAGACTGAAAAGTAAACAGAAAAATTGTACTGACCTTATTATTTTCATTTTGAATAATCTCTACTAGCTGGTCTATGTGCCCTTCTTCTATGCATTTTTGGCCTGCTAACTGAAATAGGCCAAAATCTTCTTCTTTGAAGTCGTCCTCGTCTAAGATTTGCTGGTAAACACACACACACACAAAAAGCACATACAGAAATGAGAACTCAATTTGGCAACTGAATTTTTAAATATCTGTTTAAGTTCTAGATAAATTACACACAAATAAATATATAAAAATTAGGAGTACCCTAAAAAGTTCTTTAATAACCATTAAATCCACAACACCAAAGAAATACGTTAAAAAGATCAGTATTAAAATTATCATCATTTGGTTTTTTTGAGACAGGGTCTCGATATACAGTTCAGGCTGGCCCTGAACTGGAGGCTATCCTCTTGCCTTGGCCTCCCCAGGGCAGGGATTATAGGTGTGCCCCACCACACCAGTCATAACTCTTTTAATTTAATTAAACCCAGTTTGGTGGCTCAGTCCTGTAATGCCAGTAGACCAGAATCTGAGGCTGGAGGATCTGAGGCAAGAGAATCACTGCTAGCCTGTGCTACAAAGTTAAGTTCAAGGCCAGCCTGAACTACATAGCGAGATCCTGTCTCAAAAAAAAAAAAAAAAAAAAAAAAAAAAAAAAAAAAAAAAAAAAAAAAAAAAAAAAAAAAAAAAAAAAAAAAAAAAAAAAAAAAAAAAAAAAAAAAAAAAAAAAAAAAAAAAAAAAAAAAAAACCGAACAAACAACAACAACAACAAAAAACCAGGGACTGAAGATAAATCATTTGCGTGACCACAAAAGTAACTAAAATTAACCTCCTGTTCATAGTTTGAAAGATACTTAATTTTACCAACAAAACATAAACACAGACATACACAAAAAAAACCCACTCTACTTACACATTTCTTTATTATGGACTGGAGTTCCTCCACAGCCATTCCTAATTATTTTTCCTAGTTTTGATTCTGAAATACTATACAAACACACGTTACACTGTGACAGTACATAACACGTTTTATTCTGATTATTAAAAAACACAACAAAGAAAATGTGAAGTTTCAATTAAATGTAAAGTTATTGGTTCTATTGCCCCTTTTTTTTCTTTTACATATTTTAAAGGGCACACGGTAGTTTTGAAAGGTACCAGAAAGAAAGTAAGAACCATCTAGAGTACTCTCTAGAGGACGGGCAACTACAGACCAAAGGGCTTTAAAAAGTTAAAAGTATTTCTTTTCTGAACACTTCTTCCAAAAGGTGGACCTAAAATTAAAATTCTGATCATTCGGGAAATTTTTAATGTCCCACTTGACCAAAATTGGAATCCAACACCATCAAGTCACCCAAAGGGGATGAAGATTCAGATGTCCTCCACCCCACTCCTCTGATGGAGCTATCGATTCTGTCAGAAAAATCGCACCTTACACCGAGACCCGGCAACCGGCTGTTCTCAGGCGGTCACCGCCCGCGCCCGCTGACCATCATTTCCCCGGGAGAAGGCAGAAGCGTCGCGCAGAGCCTCTCGCTCGCAGGCGATATGATACCCTAGCGCGCTAGCGAGCGGCATCCAGAGGAAGCCATTTTTCCGGATTCCTGCTCCAAGCCAATCGGGCCGCACCACCTTGCAGGGGACCTAGTCGACCCTCGGCGCCAAGTCCTCCACGGTTCACCAAGAACTTCGAGCCGAGACAATCCCGGACATCCCGGCGTCTACTTACCCGCCAGACCTCGAGGCCCTCTCCGAGGCCTCCAGCGCCTGTAGGCAGAAGAGGCCGGCCACGCCCCCTGCACGCCCGGTCACGCCCCCCTGCACGCCCGGCCACGCCCCCGTCCGAAAAGCGCACAGAGGCGGAGCCCTGGCTCTCTGACGACGTTTCCCATGGCTGACAGCGCCTTGCAGCGTTCTGCGGGCCTCAGGCCCGGGGTTCCCCGTGCCTCCAAGAAGGCTACAGGTATGAACAAGGACCTCCTCCCACGTTTGGACCCTGGGAACTGGACTCCTGACCGAGTTCCACACCGAGGAGCGTGTGGTTCCAGAAGAGGCGCCCCAGGGGCTGGGAGCCCGAGTGCTTCTGGGAAAGACTTCCCGGCCGGATCCCGAGGCCTTTTTACGGCAGTATCTGGGTTCCCCCCTGCGTGGGCCGCAGCCGCAGCCTCTTAGGGAAAACATAGTGGGTCTGTTGGGGACCTCCAAGTGACCAGGGCACCGTCGGCAGGCCGAGTGCCTCTGACCTCCCCTAACCCAGGGAGCGAACATTTGGGAGACTGAAGAGATTTTTTCTCTAAAAGTACGCAGATCGCAGATTTTTTAAAGAGTGCTTAATTAAGCAACTGCGGTAAAAATTCAAGGTCTAATGCTGTAATTTTTAATCAAGGAAAAATTGGGAATAATCACTGTACTGAAACAAATCAGGTATTCGTATTTTATTTTGATTTACGCCTAGGATTGAAAAATGTATAGCAAAAGAGAAGTCCACAGTTTGTTATTTGTGCAGGAATGTAACCAGTACTTAATGCATTTGGGTGAACTTGACCTTTTTGTAGAAGTATTTTTGAGACAGGGTCTCACTGGGTAGTTCAGCCTGACCTGGAACTCCCTCTGTAGCCCAGGCTGGCCTGTGACTCAGGGCAATCCTCCTGCCTCTGCCTCCTGAGTGCTGGGATTACAGGTTTGGGCCACCACGCCCAGATTGATCAGGTTTTTTTTTGTTGTTGTCATTCATTTGTAGGTACTAAACAAACAAGTGCCTTGAGACAAGAAGATGCTTCTAAAAGGTATGAGAGCTACTTGCACAACTGCATCCACTTATTTTTTAACTCATGGTAGTAATTGAATCTGTTTTGAAAACAGTTATGTGTCATTTTTGGAGAAAATTATGAGAGACGAAGAAAATCAAAACTAGGAACTGCTGGTGAAGGTGAATCTGTAGAAAGGTGTCTGTGGAAACACTCCTGAATTAACTAGGTACTCTTTTGCCACCTCTTCATGTACACTCTTTATTGCTGTGTATGTTGGATTCACAGTCCAAGTTTTTCTCTAGCATTCCAAGAAACCATTTTTCTTCTTTATTACATCAAATCCAGGTTTTTATTTAAAAAAAATAAAAGCTGTTCTATACTGTGTTTTGGCTCCTTCAGAGGCAAAATGTTATATCATATCACAAAAAGTTTCTACACTAGTAGTGCATAAAGAAGATTAAGATATATGTATATGTACGTGTATGTGTAACATTACTTTATTGAAGACTCACTAATTTTTTATTGGCTTTGGTCTTCATTAATTTTTTTTAAAAAAAGTTCTTAGTTAATTTTCTTGTTGCTGAGACAAAATATGTGACACCCAAAGTTAAAGAAGGAAAGATTTATTTAGCTCAGTTTATAGAGGTTTCAGTCCATAATCCACCAGCTCCAAGGCAGGATGGTACATGGCAGAAGGGCAACAGTTCATGACTGCAGAAGACAGCAAAAGCAGCAAGGAAGATAGTCAAGGCTCTCTTTGTCTCATTGTATGTAGGCTACCTGCCCTAGGACAGGTGTAGCACTCACACCCTTAATCCCAGCATCACACTCTAGTTTCAGCCACCTCTAAACCTTGCCCTCCCCCTATGAGACTTTGTAGGGACATTTATACTCAAGCTACAACAATTATTTACTGATTATAAGAGATTCTGGACTTGGGTTAGGCCATGAGACTATGATGTTGATCAAAATTGATACAGTTCTTGCCTGGTGGAACAGAGAAACATCAAATAAATGCATAATTACGAATCATAATGAGTGCTATTAAAAAAAAAGACCATGATATTAGGAGGAACTAATAATATAAGCCCAATTTAGATGAAAATTGATTGGGTTTTCAGGGAAAGACTTCTCTAAGTAAGTAAGTAATTGATACCTGAAGGCTAAGTAGGTGTTCGCCAGGCAATAAGTAGTGATGAAAGACTTCCAACCAAAGGTGGCAGCATGTGTGCAGACCCTGAGATAAGAAAAGGCTTGGCAACTTCAAAGAAATTGCCTAGGATGCTATGTGACATTCTGAGGAAGGGAAGAAAAGAGTATAGGAGAGGGTTAGAGAATCAAAATTCTGTTCACATAGTACTGTATCTGGTAGAAATGCTGAGAAGTTTAGATCATCTAAGTGTAAATGGGAAAACCTTAAGAAACTGAAACTGAGTGATGGAATTGAAGTTTTAAAACTTTTAAGACATTAGAAGTGGTGATCGTCTAGTAATAGAGAAACTGGATCAATTCAAGATCTGTTTTGGAAAACACTGTGATAAACTAACTTGGCTTTAGGAATTGCTGTGAGAATAAGGTTAATATTGATTCCAATAGTGATTTGCAACTGCCCTCAACACTAATCTGACCACAAACATGGGAAGATTACATTTTGTACAATTTGAGGAGTACAGCTAAACCAAGTGTTTGGAGTTTTGGGGGTTTTTTTATTTGTTTTTTGAGACAAGGTCTTGCTATATAGTTCAGGGTGGCCTTGAATTCACTATGTAGCCCAGCCTGGCTTCAAACTCGTGGTGTTCCTCCTGCCTCAGCCTCCCAACTGCTGGGATTGCAGGAGTGCACCACCACACATGGCCAAACCAAATGTTTTTTGGTTCGTTTTTGATTTTGTGTAGTGCTGCTGGTTAGACAAGTGCTCTACCAGTGGGCTCAAACCCCAGCTTAAACGTTTTTGAGCAGATCACTCAGGATAATGAAACAATCCATAGGACAGCTAAATAGTTGAGAGAAGTGACAATAAATTTATTCTAACTGAAATATAGTACATTCATTACATCCAGTTACTCTTAAGACAGACATTGAGGAGATTTGCAAAAATATAAAACAATTCCATTCTGGGAGATCTTTTTTTTTTTTTTTTTTTTTTTTTTTGGTGCCAGGGATCAAACTCAACCTCGCGCTTGCCAGGCAGGTGCTTAAGCCACTGAGCTAAATCCCTGACCCAGCAATTCCATTCTGTAAGGCTTAATTCAGACGTGACTCTCCCAGTACCTAATCTGTCTGCCAGCAGAAGCATTGTTCTCAGCTTAGCACTGGTGCCCTCAGCAAACATGGGATGTCTTAAAAAGGTTCATGGACCTCTTGCAAGCACCTGAACATCTGAAGACACCCAAGCATTCACATCAGACACCTCAAGGACTTTGCCCACTGAGGCATGAAACATTCAGAGAACTTTGACCAGTGATGTTTACTAAGACCTACCCGCCTAATGTCCCTTGCTTTCTTTCATGCCCAATAAAAAAAGCCCACTTCTCTTTACTCCTACAGATACCAATTTTGCCTTCTATCGACCTGCACCCAGGCACAATAAATTCCATGCCATGTTGTCTTTATACAGCCGGATGGTCTTAGCTGGTCTCTGCCTCGTACTGTTCCTTACACATTCTTACAAAATTTTTCATTTAAAGATATGTAAAGCCACTGGGTTGGTTATTAAGTGCTTTAAAATTTACTGGTTTGTTTGTTTTTGTCTTTTTGAGCCAGGGTCTCTCCATGCAGTTCAGGCTGGCCTGGGACTCACTTTGTAGCCCGGATTGGTCTCGAACTTTCAGTGATCCTTCTGCCTCAGCCTCCCGAGTGCTGGGATTACAGGAGTATGTCACCATAGCCAGCCAAAATTTGCTGTTTTAATCCTGCTGTGGTAAATTGACAGGTTTAATCCACATAAATAAAGGCTATAATTCTAAGAGTATTAAGTTGTTTCGAGGCCAAAAAGTTTGTGATCTGCTTCCATTGCCTACTCTGCCTGTCATCATAGAAATGTGGCTCAGATGGTTGAGATGACTGATAACTTTGAGTCAGCAATTCCTTAATGTTGGTTGTTTACTAATCCTATTACATGACTCTTATTGGCAGGCACGAAATGAGAAAAAGAAAACAAATTTTCATGAATCTAAATGTTCAATATAAGGAAATTAATCTGTGTTGTCTTTCATGCATCTGTGATGTAAAGATGTTTTTTACAAAGCAGTGGGCAAACAGGTGTTAGTTGTGAAGTTCTTGTTGGTAATATTGGGGATCTAATTTGGGAATCTTCCTTCTTCAGCCTCCCAAGTAGCTAAGATTACAGACGTGAACTACCATGCCTGGCCATAAAATTCTTGCTTTAATGTCCTTATTTGGAAAAACAGATTGTTGGAATAACTGTCAGAACTCCAAATTGTTTTTGGAAAGCATACTACTTGTAGTCTGAAAGGAGGAAGAAACAATGAGGATATTCTAGGCCTAGACGTGAGTGGCAAGTCAAAGAGAAGGAGGCCTGCAAAAGTAGTTCTGGTAGATCAGTAGTAACAAGCACAGTAAAGGAACAAACAAGTCACCAAGAAAGTTGGTATCTTTGGTCCCACAGCAGTGATTCTCAACGCTGTTCAACAGTAAGATTAATTTTCTGAGCACTTCTAAAGAAATATATCAGGAACTGGGCCCCATACTCAGAGCTTCTGATTTAATTAGCCTACAGTGGGACCTAGACATGGTATCTTTCTTTTTAAATCACTCAGGTGATCCTGATGGGCTGTTGAGATAGAGAACCAATGTCCTAACCTATTGTTTGGTAAGATAGTCTGCTTTTATGTTCCATAATGTGTAGGGACCAGCAGAGACCCATTGATAACAACAAACCCTCCTGGGAATATTTTTATTTTCCTAAACCATACATTGATGTTATTTATCTAGACTTTACACCATATAAAAAGTATGTACTTTTTATAAGTGTGATTGTTCTGTCAAACCAGACCATCAGTTAACTTTTGAAACTTAATACAAATTTCTACTTAGAAGTTTATCTTTTTTTTCTAATCTATTCTCATTCCTTGTTTCATATCAGAGGGAAAACTTCTCTTTGTAGGTACATATGAGATTGATAAAGTAGAAACAGGAAAAAATTTTTCACCTCATTTTATTTTTTTTGTTAAGTTTATTGCTATATTTTAGATACACATAATGATCATATTCATCATAGGAAATATATATTCTTACATGATACATTTTTATTCTTCTTTTTTTCCTAATCCCCTCTCTTCAACCCCAATTCCCCTCCCTATTTACAAAGATTTGTTTACATTTTATCCTTTGTTTTAATCATTTTTTCCCTTTTCCCTCTTCCTTTCTCCTTCTCCCCACCCTAGTTTCTCTTTCCTTTTGAATGATTTCTTCCCATTTCACAGTATCTGTTGTACATTTTGGTTCTTATTTGCTCTTTCAGTTTCTTACACCAGGAAGATAATGCAATGTTTACACATGTGAAATCTGATTTATTTCACTTAACAGTGTGGTCTCAAGTTGCATCCATTTACCTAGAAATATCTCAAGTTTATCCTTCTTTGTATAAAAAAACCGCATCTTTATCCATTCTTGGTTGATAGGCATTTGGGTTATTTCCAAGATTTTGCTATTACAAACTATGCTGCTATAAACATGGGTGTGTATATATCGCTGTAGTATGATGTTTTTATTTTTCTGGGAAATTACCCAGAAGGGGAATAGTTGGGTCAAATGGGACCTCTAATGCTAGTTTTTCAAGGAATCTCCATACTGATTTCTACAGTGGTTGTACCAGTGTATACTCCCACCAAACAGTAGAGAAGGTTCCTTTTTCCCCCACAACCCCTCCAGCATTTGTTACTGGTTGATTTCTTGATGATAGACATTCTTTCTGGAATGAGATAGAATCTCAGTGTTGTTTTAATTTGGATCTCTTGAATGACCAATGATGCTGAACATTGTTTCATATATTTATTTGCCATTCGTATTCCTTTATCTGAGAGGTGTGTATTCATCTCAGATGCCCATTTTTGGATTAGGTCTTTGAATTTGGGGGGGGGTCTTGGTTTTTTTAGTTTTTTATGTGTTCTCGATATAAGTCCTTTGTCTGAAGGATGACTGGTTAAAAGTTTTTCCTAGTACATGGGTTGCCATTTCACTCTATTGGTGATTTCTATTGCTGTGCAAAAAAAGCTTTTTAATAGGATGAGATCCCAGTTAGTGATTCTTTATATTATTTCCTGTGCAATTGGGGTTTTGATCATGAAATCTTTGGCTACACTTGTCTCCAAGAGTTCTGCCTATTCTCTCTTCAGCAGAGTTAGTGTTTCTGCTTTAATACTTCGATCTTTGATCCATTTCAGCTTTAGTTTAGTGCATAGTGATACACATTGGTCTAGTTTTAGTCTTTGGCATGTGAAAAGCCAATATTTTCAGCACCATTTATTAACATAGGCTATCTTTCTTCCAATGAACATGTTTGTCTCCTTTGTCAAAAATAATGTGGCTGTGTGTATCACCTCATTTTCCTGCCAGTGGGAGTTTGTAAATGCTTCTGTACTCAACCTCGAAATAATCCTTCTGGCCAACTTCAGTGTATGCAGTGCAATAAGTAGCTTGTTTGTTGTTTTAAAAGTATTAGGTAAAAAGTAACACCATTAAAAACTATAAACTTAAGTGACACGATAGTGGGTTAGGTTATTGTTGGATTTTAAAGCATGGACTGTTGGAGGTATAAAATTTGTACAGTAAATACATTAATGTTTTATTAAAATTTTAGGAAAGCAGAACTAGAAGCAGCTGTGAAAAAGAAGATTGAGTTTGAAAGAAAAGCTCTACATATTGTCGAACAATTATTAGAAGAGAACATTACAGAAGAATTCCTAGTGGAATGTGTATGTATTGACAAATTACTAGTTTTATACTATAATATCTTTAAATCTCTGCAAAATGAGATGTCTTTGTATTAATGAAATCTTAAATTTGTTCTCAGTCATTAGATGCCAGTGCATGCAGTATAAATCATGCATTTTAGCTGTCTTCATTTTTTTCTTTTTTTGAGACAGGGTCTTGCTATGTAGTTTAGGCTGGACTTGAACTCACTGTGTATTCCAGGCTATCCTAAACTTATTCATGGCAGTCCTCCTGCCTCAGCCTCCTACGTGCTGGGATTACAGGCATGAGCCGCCAGCTCGACTTTAAATCATGCATTTTAAAATAAGCAACTACTGTATTATATTACTTGTATAATGACTTTAAAATACATGAATAAAAGAAGAAACAATTACACTACAAAATGACCATGTTGAAAGTAATGTATATGTTAAAATTACTGAGAATGAATTTTAAATGTTCTCACCTAAAGGAAATAAGTATGTGAGGTAATACACATGTTATATCCTGATTTGCACATTCCACAATGTATATATGTAACAAAACATTATATTGTGTCTTCTTAATATATATAATTGTGAATCAACATAAATTTTTAATTTAAAAAATTAAGAAAATTTATATTTTATTTCTTAGTTGTAGTTCTTTTAGTCTGTTATATCATTAGATTTCCCTCCCTTTGTAGTAATGATTATGAGTGTCAGTTTTCTAATATTCTGTTTTGTGCTATTTTAGTTAACAGATTTTTCTTAATGTTATTTCATTAATTTTGAAATTTTATTTTTTAAATTCGATATTTTAAATACCCAAAATATACTTTGACTTAACTCATAGCAGAATTAACTTTCTTAAAAAGCTTTATTAAAATTTTGAATGAATGGCAAAATTTATTTTATATTCTCACAATCCTTAAGAGAAAAAATTAAAACTCAGAGCTCTTACTGAAAAAATAATTCTTAGTATAGTTCATAGTTGTTTTTTTTTAAGAGTAGAAAGAACTTATTGAGAGGAAAAAAAGCTTCTGTTTGAGAGGGACAGAAGGGGACCCAGAAAGAGGGGTGATAGTAGCTTAGATAATATTGATCCAGTGGCAAATCATCATCATAAAAAATTTTGATTACCTAAGCGAGTCACAACCTAGGACCTATGAAACAAAAGCAAACTCTCACCTCCATCCAGTTATCAGCTGCTTTTTGGTCCTTTGCTTTCTCTCCTTGGCTTTCTCGCACTTGATTATATCTTTTGTGACTTTTTATTGAGGTATGATGTCTGGAAGGAAGGCCAGGATTGAAAGGAAAGACAAAGAGACATTTGAACAATGGAAGTTAAGAGTAGGAAGAATTTATTGAGAGAAAGGAAACTTCTAAGAGGGACAGAAGGAGGCCCAAGAAGTGGGACGCCCTCAGAGATTTTCCAAAACAAAAAGAATATGAACATAAACACGTGTAAGTAGATAGCGGTAACTGCTTCTGAATCTATATACGTGATGACATTAAAGAAAACAGACAAATCAGAAATATTTCATTTGAAACATAAAACTACTTCATTCTCAATAGAGTACATCAATCCCTGTAAAAACAGAAAAATACCTTGTTGAAAAAGATTTCAAAGTTATGAAACAAGAATTGAGATTATTTAAACATGAAATCAAAAAGAAAATATTTGGTATTAGCTTATCACAACTTCTTATTCTCTACAAATTTTTAAAAAACAGATTTTTGCATGAAACTTTGTTTAGGAGTCATAATGCCACCTTTTATTTGCTTTTTTTTAAATTATACTTTAAAAATAGATAAAATTACATTTTATTACTTTATGTGGTTTAGATGAGTTTCTGGAATAGTGCTTATTTTTTTAAATAGTACTTCAAAATAAAAGATATTGTCATCATTTAGTTTTGGTATAGTTATGAACCTACTTCTTCTGCTGCCTAGATTTATTTCAGCTATGTACTATACAAAGATGCTTAATCTGCTATGACAATTTTTTAGTAGTAATTACCATTTTACACTGTCTAGTATATGTCAAACACATCTTTGAATACTTTTTCTTTATTTTCTCTAATTTTAACTTTAGACTTACGAAGTGGGCACCTTTTTTTTTTTGAGAGAGGTCTCACTATGTAGTTCATACTGACCTTGAACTCACTGTGTAGTCCAGGCTGGCCTTGAACTCAAAGTGATTATCCTTCCTTAGCCTCCTGAGTGCTAGGATCATAGGCATGTGCCACCTACACCCAGCAAGATAGGTACTATTATTATCCCTGTATTTTCAGTTGAGATTTGTAAGAACTAGAACACTAAGAAATGATCTTTTCTGTTAATCTGAGAGTAAATGACCTTCTGATTTCATTATAGGGGAAGTTCATCACACCTGCTCACTACAGTGATGTTGTGGTTGAACGTTCAATTATCAAATTCTGTGGTTATCCTTTATGTCAGAAGAAGCTGGGCATTGTAAGTACTAATTTTTAAAAACGTAGGCTTTTTTTAATTTATTTACCGTAATAGTTTATAGAAGGAACAGGAAATGAAATGTAAGGTCATTAATGACATGGATTAGCCAAAAATATGTCATCTGCATGACTTAATCTTATAATTTAAATTCTTGTTTATTACTCAGATTCTTTTGTAAGCTAAACTTTCTTTTCTTTAGGTACCAAAGCAGAAATACAAAATTTCTACCAAAACCAATAAAGTCTATGATATTACTGAAAGAAAGGTAAGTTCAAAAGCTACTTTCAATGTGGCAGTTAATTTTTAATATGATATTGAATAGAATTTAAAAATAAAATTTGCCATTAAAAAAGAATCATGTCAAAAATTTGTTGTTATTTATAAGTACTTGAAGTAGTACTAAAAATAATTCCTTGTGTAAGTTGCAATTAAGACCTGAATAGTTAAAAATTTAAAGTGCATATTGGCACAAATCTGGGCAAGTAAATCATAGAGCAAGATCCAGTAGCAAACTCACTACATATGTGGATACATTTGATACATGACAGTGGAAATATTGTATAGTCAGTGGGGAGAAGAAGGACTTTTCAGTAATCCTGACAATTATTAACCCGATGGAAAAAATGAAAATGACCCCGTCTCAGTTTATATTCAAAGCAGATAGATTGAAGAACTAAATGTAAAAGGCAGACCTTTTTTGATAGTAGTATACAAGAATATAAACTCAGAGAAGGATGTCTTAATACAGAAAATTAAAACCATGGAAGAAAAACCAATAAACTTTCTACATTAAAATTTAAAACTTTCATTTATTAGAGGTTTCCAAAAAGTGAAAAGATTAGTCAGAGGTAAATATTTCCTACCTATAATAGACCACAGATTCGTATTGAGGGTATATAATAGATAAACTAATAGAAAACTTTTATATAATAAATTTGAATGACTAGTATGACAATATTAAGTACCATTTTTTTTCGGTAATGCTGAAGATTGAACCCAGACCCTTAAGCATGCTAGGCAAGTGTTCTTTCACTGAGCTACATCCCCAGCCATATTGTTTATGAGCATGCCTTTCTATTTCTTTGTACATATCCTGAAGAAACTCTTAAATTCTTGCCTGTGTATACCAGTATAGTATGTTCGTATAAGAATGTTCGTAGTTGGATTAGCCAATATGGTATACACATACACTGAAATATTTAGTTTTAAAAGGAAGGAAAGTCTGACACATTACAATATGGGTGAACCTAAAAGACATTATATTAAATGAAGTAAGCCAGGACAGAAAGCAAATATTACTTGATTCCACTTAAATGAGGTACCTACTGTTAATCAGATTCATAGATAGGAAGCAGAATGGTGCTCGTCAGTGAATGGGAAATGGAGAGTTACTGTTTAATGGGTATAGTGTTCAGTTTTGTAAGGTCCAAAGATTTCCAAAGATGAATGCTGGTGATGATGCAACAGGATGAATTTAATGTCACTGAACTGCACAATTAATGACTCAGATGGCATCTTTCATATTACGTATATTTTACCAAAATTTTGAGGTTTTTTTTTTTTTTTTTTTTTTTTTTTTTTGTGGCACCGGGGATGGAACTCACAATCTCGCGCCTGCCAGGGCAGGCGCTTAAGGCACTGAGCCAAACTCCCAGCCCTCAAAATTTTAATACATTATTAAAAACTTCATAAATAACACTGAAGTGATAGCAAGAAATTAGAAACAACTCAGTTATCTATAAATAATAAATTGTAATATACTAATATAATGCAATGTAATATACAGTGCAAATGAATAAGCTAAAACTACATGAATTTTTAGAACAAGATTTTAACAAAAGAAAAGAACAACTAGCAATATTATTTCATTCAGGTAAAGTTGAATATGACCAAAACTGAATGATGTTTTGTAGGGATATACAGTAGGTGATGAAGCTAAAGAAAAGCAAGGGAATGAGTAATACCAAATGTATGATAGTGCTTACCTCTGGGGAATGTAGAGGGCTGTACTGTTGGGAACACATAAAAGCCTTCACAGGTGCTGTACCTTATTTCTGACCATAGATAGTAGAAGATTTATGGGTTTTTGTTTTGTTCTTTCAACTACACACTTGTGTTTTATTCTCTCTTTATATTGGTTACGTTTCATAACCAAAAATAATTTTAACATGTTCTCTTCAGTCTTTTTGCAGCAATTTTTGTTACAAAGCATCTAAGTATTTTGAAGCACAAATTCCCAAAACTCCAGTATGGGTTCGAGAAGAAGACAGGTAATTTAAATCATTATTCAGATACATTCATTCATTTTTCTAATAATTTCTTTCTGTTTTTTGAGGTAAGTTGAAAATAGATTTAGTTTTCAGTAGTGTTACTTTTCACACATTTCTGGGAGAAATGTTTCTATTTTAAGAATAATTATTAAGGATTTTTGCTACAACCCATGTGGTCCTTGAGGTTCTCAGGGTGAAGGACTGCAAGAAGATGAGAAAATAAAGAAGAGACAAAAGCTGAGGTCAAGAGAGAAGGAACTGCTCAGCCAGTGCAGCATTTTTATTTATATACTCAGCAGGATGATGTCAGTTTCAACCCCTCTGCCTAGCAACCCATTGCTTGGATTGTCTAGGGACTTGGTGTTTTTCTGGGCAGAAGCTACTTCTTCAAGTGGCTTGCCTTGGGCACTCTTTGTTTTGGGGATGACCATGCCCCAGCCATGCCAAAAACCCTGCATATATGGTCAGTTTCCAGCTTCAATAGCTCCCAAAGTATTTTACACTTAAAATCAGAATACATGCAAATACTATTTGTTTACTGTTTTAGCTTTAATCACCAAACTGGAGCTTTAACTCTGACTTCCTGCTCTGCCAGGAATGTGTATGAACCTTGATCATCTAATAGTCCAGAATTAAGAATATTAAATGTTTTCAAAAGATGCTAGGTCTTAGAATCCAAGTGAATGCACTTAGAAACTGTGTATACTAAAACTAAAAAGTTTTACTAACTCATTTAATCTTTATTAAAATTAGCACAATGTCAGTGGCACAAGCACTTGCCTGGCAAGTGTGAAGTCGTGAGTTTGATTCCTGGTACCAAAAAAAAAAAAAACAATCAGTACAATGTTTTATAAATTTAAAGAGACCCAGATTTTTTTAAACGGTAGGTTTTTGTTTTTGTTTCGTTTTTTTGCAAAAAAATAGTTTATGCTCATTGTAGAGGTTTTGCCTTGGGGAATATTTAAATATCTGCAGAATTTTGCTAGATGCTGAATTTGGAAAAAAATTGTTATTGAGAATGAAATGGCATGATTCTATACAAAGGTAGCAAAAATCGTCATGGTAATTAGACTATATTGTCTAGAAAGTCCAAAGGCTGAATGAGATTAAATAATATCCCATAAAATTCATATCTGAAAGAATGTTGTAATAATACAACTCACTGTTACTTGTGGGAACATACTGAAGATCTATACTAGCTATGTTAGAGTTTTCCAGCACAATAGATAGGAGAAGGAAAGAGAAAGTGGCCTTTTATTGAGGATGCGGAGAGGAGCCCACAACCCGTGGGGGTTTGGCTTTCTCCTCTGACCCGATACAGAGGGGCAGAGGGTTATATGACCTCTGATCAGAAGTGGCGCATGGGGCGGGCATTGATGATGTGCAAGGAACTGATTGGAATTTTCTTCACATGCAAACGGGAAAGAAAGTTGCAATTAGAACCAAAGGGAAAGGAGAAGGAAGTGGTCGTGAGGGTAAGCATGCCCACTTTGGCCTTCTGCCATGTTAGACTACCACCATAACTTGACAGTAATATATAGTAGGGCAAGAACCTTTCCAACTAAATAACTAAAATGTAATGAGATGCAATTAACTAAAGCACTTTGCCTCAAAACAAGAAAGCTTGAAGTCTTATCTGGTGACGATTATATAATACCACTCTAAATTGAACCAGCATCAGTTGATGATAGTGATGACAGTACCTTCGATGACACATCTCTGCCTGCCAATCCAATTCTGTGTAGTTTCAAGTATGTAAAACTCACCCTTGACCTTAACTGACTTGAGCATAATGAAGACTAAATTGCTCATTATTTCACAAATAACTGTCAACTTTCTCATCTAAGGGTTATAAGATTATTGCATTGTCCAAGATAACTGGAAAACTGCCCTTTTTTTTACTTTTCACTCTTTTTCTCCTGTTTTAATATTTCTTTCACCAGATGCCCAGTACAGCCTCAGCCTTACAATAGTGATATATTCCATTCCCCACCAAGACCAGTGTTTTCTTAAATTAACTTTGTTTCCAAGATACCTCCTATATGCATTAAATTTAACCCACTGTGCAGTCCTTACCTGTGCCCCAAACCATTTACCAAACCACCTTTTCTGCCATCTCTTAATTCTTTGTTTCTTCCTTACTTTAAACATCATTATTGGTACTTCTGTTAGCTCATTTCTTTCCTTTAACCTTTTCCTAACATCTTACTATATTATGTTCAGAATGCCTACTTTTCCCCAGAAATTAAAACCCTGTCATTTTGTTCCTGAAATTCTTATTTATATGTCCTTCCCTGCCTCACTAAAAAAGAAAAAGAAAAATGGCCTATGTTTGCCTACTCTAAACTAATAATTTGCATGCAAAATGTGCATTATGTGCTTAGTTCCTGGTGGTGCTACATGTGCATGAGTGCACACACACGTGCACACACACATGTATAAAAACCAACCTATTTGCATGCACTGTGGTGTACATCATTAATCTTAGCACTAAGGAGGCTGAGATAGTAACGTTGTGATTTCAAGGCTAGCCTGAGCTATATAGTAATGTCTTTATTTATTTATTTTTATTTACAAAGAATCTACATAAAAAGCAATAGAACAGACCAGTAGGCTTAGCAAGGTCGTGGTACAAGGTCACAAAGCCATATATAGAAATCTACTGTTGGCCCATATACAAGCAATGAACAGTTCAAAAGTAAAATTGTAAAGGCACAAGTTACAACATCACAAAAAAGCTTAAAGTAACATTACTATATAAATCTACCAAAATATATTCATTATCTGTATCCTAAAAACTAAGATCGTGTCTTTAAAAAACCACACAGAAGGGCTGGGGATTTAGCTCAATGGCAGAAGCAGCTGCCTGGCAAGTGTGAGGTTGTGAGTTCAATCCCTGGTACCAAAAAAAAAAGAAAAAACCAAACAAATGAAAAACCTGGGAGTTTAACAGTAATTGACATGGCAGAACAATTTTTTACCAACTCTAATGGGTATATGCAATGTAAGTTATTAAGATTAGGAAGTTGCCTAATGAGAAATGGTAAACAAAAGTGAGAAAAATTCATGGGAGTGGGTTGGGGTGTTGAACATTTTCTCACTTGAAATAAGGAGTACACAGTAATCCCCTCTTGGCCATGGTTTCACTTTCTGTTACAGTTAACCCACCATCAGCTGCAGTCTGAAAATGTTAGATGGAAATTTCCAGAAATAAAACTTTATTAGTTTTAAGTTTTGCACCATTCTGAGTGATAAAAATCATATACTATCTGGCTCTCCCCTGCCCAGAGTATGAATCATTCCTTTTTCCAGTGTATCCATACTGTATATGCTGCTCACCTGTTAGTGACTTACTATTAAAAAAAAAAAAACCTCATATATGTGTAGTATAGAGTTTGGTACTACCTACAGTTTTAGGCATCCCCAGGTCAGGTGGTGTCTTGTAATGTATCCCTCATAGATTTAAGGAAATTTCTGTATATTGAGGCAAGAAAAAGATGATCATAGCCAAGTAACAAGAGACCAAGCTAAGTTTGATTTATTCTCAAGTACTGTGAAACCAGAAAGTATTTTTTGAGCAAAATTTAATATGGTATTGTTTTAAAAGAAGAATTAAAGAAGAAAGAATTAAAGAGCTTAAAGAATCTCTAGATTTGACCTAACACCTTGATTAAACAAGCTCAAAAAGGCTAAATTTTTTTTAAACTACTGATAGATTCTGAATAAGGCCAGGATTCTGTTCATTTTCCACTTGATTAGAAGAAACCAATAAGTAACTTATAAATATATATTTGTCCCATTATACATACTGTAATAGTAGCCCTTAATTTTGTATAGTATTTTTCAGTTTTATAACCATATCAGTGTATTTTCTATCTGGATGTATCAGTGTTACTTTAATTTCTAAATTGTTAAGAGACAAAAGTTATGCCAATGTCATTTAATGAGTCCACTAGAGGTCACTGTTTTTTACGCAAAGTTTTTGGGTGTTGTTTTTTGGTGTTATGTTGTTTTCTTTTCCTTTTATTTTTACTCTTTTTTTTTTTTTTTTTTTTTTTTTTTTTTTTTTTTTTTTTTTTTTTTTTTTTTTTTTTTTTTTTTTTTTTTTTTTTTTTTTTTTTTTTTTTTTTTTTTTTTTTTTTTTTTTTGGTTTATTTCAGTGTTTGCTAAGGATCAGAATCCTAGAATTTGCTATTTGAAAAAGGTTGTTTAGCATATAAAGATTGTTTATAAGTATAAGTTCTGCAGAAATGTGACACTTAAAAGATCTTTCTGTTCATGGGCAGTAAAGGGTACAATGTTCCGAACCAGTCTTTTTTTTTTTTTTAAGGGAAAATATGACCTATTTTAAATAGGTATCACTTAGTATTTTTGTTTTTGTTTTTGTTTTTGTTTTCTGGTACCAGGGATCAAACTCACAACCTCATGCCTACGAGGCAGGAGCTTAAACCACTGAGCTAAATCCCCAGCATTATCATTTAGTATTTAATGCAGAGATATTTTTATTAGTTTAGTGAGTCATTGTACTAAGTAAAATTATCACTATGGTAATAAGTTAATAAATTTTAAAATAAAAGTAAATTTTAAATCTACTGAAAGAAATAGATATCTTATTGAGTGACTTCTAAACTGACTACTGTCATAAATGCGTTTTACGCTATGATCCGATATATGCATATAATTGAGGAAAAAGTTATTGAAGCACATATGTTATTTTCTACTCTGTTGCCTTTGTAAAATGCTGATGGCAGTTTCCTTCATCTGCAATTTGAAGAACAACTTTGTTAAACGTAGCTCAGGTTTTTAGTTGTTTTACTGTAGAAGAGCTGCTTATGAACATTGGACGTCACTCTGTCTCCTTATTTGAAAAAGTAGAAAGTTGCATTTAGCCTGTTAGTTCCTTTTAGTTCTATTATTTAACAGTTCTGAGTCAGTTGTGTCTTTAGTCACTGCTATACTGTACTGAAGGATTTTTAGATAAGGAAATGTCTTATTTATAAAAATGAAAATTATCAGCATAAGCCTAGGTAAACTTATAGTATCTTATGACAAAGTCTGTCTGATTTAAGAGTGAAAGTTACTGGCTTTAATAATTTGAACTCTTTAGTCTATAAAGATAAAGGTGATAAAGGATTGAACCAGTTTTTAAATTACAAAGAAAAGTCAGGGATATTTTAGTTTATATCCTGAACAATCTAAAGTTGACCTCTTTGGGGACACCCTGATCTTACACACCTTTTGGAAATATAATATCGAATTTGAGTGTTCATTATTATGAACACACACCAGTATAAATTTATTTATCAGATTCTAGAATACTAAAACCTAGTAATGTCCCTTAAAATTTATAAGACATGATAGTGTAGTATCTTTACTGTCTTATCTGTACAGATGTGTAAGTGACTACAAGAACAATTTAGACAAATTCATATCAATTCTAGTACCATACTTAGATCAAGACATTGGAATCAGAAAGGCTTTGCAGGTTTTTTAGTCTTTCATTTTAAGATCTGAGAAAATAAGCCCAGTGTGGTGGCACAGGCCTGTAATTCCAGCACTAGGCAGACTGAGGCAGGAGGATTGTTGCAAGTTCGAGACGAGCCTGGGCTACAAAGCAAACCCAAGACCGGCCTGAACTGCATAGCAAGACCCTGTCTCAAACAGTCAAGAAAAAAAAAATCTGAAATTTATCCTTAAAAACATGGAGAGCAGGCAGGCGCGAGGTTGTGAGTTCAATCACCGGTACCGCAAAAAAAAACAAAAAACAAAAAAACAAAAAAACATGGAGAGCAGCAGTACTTTTCACAGAATGACTCTTGATATCCTGTTAGAGACAAAGCATTGACTTAGAATGGTTTAGGTCATAATGCAGTATGATGTTTCTCATTTTGTGAGTTAGAAATTTTTTACCCATTTAATGGCCAAAAATAGACCACATACAGTTTTGATACCCTGAGGCAGTGTGCTGGTTTAGAGAGTGATATGTTTGCATTTATAAATCATCTTTGTTTCAGTGTAGGCTCAGAAACGTCTTTGAAGGAGGAAGTTTCTTGAATTGTGAGCCAAAAGCTAAGAAGGAAGGACAAACATTGAAAAGCAAATGTGATTTTTATAGACCAAATTGGAGTGAATGGTTAATGCTGACAGAGTTAAAAGCGCCATCATGTGGTCCAGAGTAGGGGATTTTCACACATCACTTCTTGGCATTAAACAGTATAATCTCAGAGATGCGGAAGCCAAAAACCTCTGCAGAACTAACTTTTATAACCTCTTCCTGAACAGCCACCTCTGTTGCTCAGTATGCAGAATAAAAGCTTTCTGAAACAGATTGTAACATGTCTCAAAATATTATTTGGAAAGTTCCCACCACGGGGGAATTATAATATGCTGCTTCTGTTGATTTCTACATTACATATACACATACATCTCCAATGATACAGACCCTGCAGAAAAATGTATACACACTTCAGGAAGAGAAAAACTTGTATAAATACTTCAATATTAAATGTATTGAGACATCATGAGATTAATATGTTACCTTTGGCCTCTGCAATTGCAAGAGGTGCTCAAGTGGTGGCCATTAGCTTCCAGCATTCATTAGTTATGTGAATTGCTGCTTGGGTAACCTTTGTCATTGAGATTGCTGCACATGCTTTTTCAGTTTCTTCTTTAAGGGCTGGTGGTAGTGGGTTTTCTGTGATATACAAGATTCTCTAGGGCCCCCCATACAAATGTAACACCATCTGTTGAAAAAACATCGTACTATGTTTCTTTTCCTGAAGTGTGTATACATTTTTTGGCAGACTCTGTATATGTACACACATGGCATGTGTATATGTACGTATTTCACATAACATGCATATATATTCATATATGCATACATATGGAAATTATTTCTAGTTGTAGATTACTTCGGTAAAATTAAAGCTAATCATTTAATTTATGCCTTACTGGAAATAAAATGGAACATTTATGAAGAAACATTTTAACTGAGATGGCTGGTTATTTTTGTTTTTTAAATTGACCTCCCAGAACTAGTTCCAGGGCAGTTTGAATTGTGAAAAAGGGAATGGAACATACTTAGCATAAAAGAGAAAGACAATTTTAATAAAAAGAAGTTGAAGTTCATCCAAGAAAGTACAGAAAAGACAGCTGTGTAGCTTAGTGCCTTGTAACAAACTGAGATTATATATTGAACCTTTCGTCTAATTCCTGAGTAAACTCAAATCTAGTTTATTTTAATATCTGGTACCATTCTCCATTTTATAAATCGGGAATCAGGAGGAGTAGTGTCAGTTATAAACAGTTAACATCAAGAAACAACGATGGGTGTTCTCTTTGCCTGAAGTCAGAAAAATTAAACAAAAGCAAATCAAAGTACAGAGAATTCCTATGAGAGGCATTAAGCAAAAGTGGTGTCCTCACAACTTTTTTGTGGTATCCTTTTTTGGAGTCTTTTTTCTGACATTAATAGCACCATACTGTGGAAAGATTGAAGACTTTGAAATCCAGCTTGAGTTTGAAACTAGATTTATTACTTGTTAGCTAAGTAATCTTAGAAAGTCAGGTAACCTCTCAAAGCTTCAGTTTCCTTACCTATAAAAAATAAAGTTGTAACTTGTATGATGATAAAATAGTATATAAGCTACCGAAAGTACAGTTTAGAAGAAAAAGTGTTGGAGATCAATGGTGGTGATAGTTGTACAACAGTATACATGTGCTTAAAGTAAATACACTGAATCATATACCTAAAAATGCATGAAATAGTAAATTTATTTTTTATGGAAAAAAAGGTAAAACAAAATTTCATAACAAAACAATAGGAGAATAACAATAGTTAATGCATTACATGTTGTTATCTTTAAAGTAGTTGCTCAGGGTACAAGATATGGGCATGATAATTTCTCCAGTCGATATTAACACAAACCTTCTTTTGTAATGAATTAAGAGACACTAATAGTATAACTTTCATTTTTTCCTTTTTCCCTACTGTCCTTTCCCCCTTCACTATCTGTTGTGCGTTTTAGACCTTATTTACTCTTTGAGGGAGACAATATGATGTTTACACATGTGAATCTGATGTATTTCACTTATGAGTATGATCTCAAGTTGCATCCATTTACCTACAAAAGTCTCGTTTATCCTTCTTTATGGCTGAGTAGAACTCCATTGTATAAAAATATCACATCTTTTTTATACATTCCTAGGTTGTTGGGCATCTGAATTGTTTCCAAGATTTAGCTATTACAAATTGTGCTCCTATAAACATATGTGCCCAAATATCTCTGGAGAATAGCTGCGTGGAATGGGATCCCTAATCCTACTTTTTTGAAGAATCCCCACACTGATTTCCACAGTGGTTGCACTACTCTACACTCCCACCAACAGTGGAGAAGAGTTCCTTTTTCCCCGCACTCCCTCCAGTGTTTGTTATTGGTTGATTTCTTGATGATAGACATTCTTTCTGGGGTGAGACTGAATTTCAGTGTGATTTTAATTTGCTTCTCTCGACCAAAGATGTTGAACATTTTTTTTTTCATATACTTGTTTGCCTTTTGTCTGTCTTCATCCAAGAAGCGTGTGCTCATCTCAGATGCCCATTTTTGGATTGGGTCTTTGAATTTGGCGGGGGGCCGGGCACGCTGATGTTTTTCAGTGCTTTATATGTTTTAGGTAGAAGTCCTTTGTCTGAGGGGCAATTGGCTAAAATTTTTCTCCACTGTTGCGTGTTGTCTTTTCACTCTATTGGTGGTTTCTTTTGTTGTGTAAAAACTTTTTAATAAGATGAGATCTCAGTTGTTGATTCTTTGAAGTTAAAATAGTAAATTAATGCTACATATATTTTACCACAATTTTTAAATTTGTTAAATTTTTATTTACTTAATTTTTGTGCTGTAAATTGAGCATAGAGCCTGGCACATGCTAAGTGCACACTCTGGTAGTGAGCTACATATGCTTCTGGCCCCTTTACCACAACTTTTTAAAAAAACCTACCTACTATGTAGTAGGCACTTATATATGTTAATTTTTCTCTTATGTTTAGAAACTATATTTTCTTTTAATTTTCAAAAAAAGATAGCAGGCCTGGTGCAGTGTTGTGTACCTGTAGGTCTACCTACTTGGGAGGCAGAGGCAAGAGAAGGACTACCTGAGTTCCAGAGGTCAGGGCCAACCTTAGCAAAATAGAGTTTTCATCTCAAAGAAAAAGAGAGAATAAAGTTGTGGAGCTGGAGATTTCTCATAAAACTATTTTGTGTTCATCACAATAACATTTACACTGGGCATGGTGGGGCACACGTATAGTCCCAGCACTCCGGAAGCCCAGAGGCCGAGGCAGGAAGATAGCTGCGAATTTGAGGCCAGTCTGGGCTACATAGTGAGTTCAAGTCCTGCATGGTAGAGGGAGACTCTGTTCCAAAAAGACACACACAAAAAAAAGTTTACATTTTGATTAGCCATACTTAGATCTCATTCTTTTTGGTATTCTACTTTCAAGATCTTGAAATAAGAACTTCCCGTTTGTGACCACAACCTCCATTTCATCTGCAGCTAATAGTCTGTTTTTAACCTCATTTTGACCTCTTGTGTCCCTCAGCTTTGTTCTTCTAGATTAGCAGACCCTTATATTTTTTTCTTGGGTTTTGTCAGCTGTTACAGTGTTGCCCTATCAAGACAATCCTATGTAGTTTCTCATTTAACCTTGTGTCCTGTCTACCCTCCCAAGCTCCAGTCATCTCTTTTTTTTATTTTTCTGCATTAAGATTGCTAAACATGATTGGGGGAAGGTCTCAAATTAGACCATTAATACTTTAAACTATCTCATTTAATGCAGTTCTCACAGCATCCCTAAGAAAATGTTACCTATCTTATAGATGGTGGAACTGAGACTCAGAGTTAGAATGATACAAGAAAGGACGCTTGACTGAGATAGAGAAATTTGGGGTTTAAACCCAGGAGGTTTGTCTGGCACCAAGCCTACCCTCTGTATTCTTTGGCCTTGTTCACCATCGTTTACTCCCATTTTCTCTCCATTTCTTATTGGCTGTGTGATACGTTCAGATCTTTTCTGCTAAACCTTTGAACCTAAGCTATAGTAAATAATTTAAGCTACTAATTTATTGAACTAATTGAGGGCATTCAGCAGCATCTCTTTCAACATTATTTTCTTCATATGTACTCTCACTTCTCTTTCTCCTCATTTCTAATACATTGCACTCCTCTTCATTAGTGATTCTGTTCTCTATTCAGAACTTTACCTCATGACTTATTCTTCCACTGTTGAGGTTTCCTTTCATACTGATTCTCTTCCTTAAAAAACAAAAACTGAAAAATAGAGATTTACCAATCTTACGGTAATTGGTGATGTTACCAAGAGCAAGTTCAGAGGAGTAATTGGTGTAGAATCCAGAAGGCAGAGAGTTGATGACTGAATAAAAGATAAAGGAATTGAAAATGATGAGTGCAGACTTCTCTACATAAAGCTTACAATGAAAAGGGCTAGTGACCTATATGATTGAAGGGCAGGGTTGGGGTTTTGTTTATTTTTTAAAAAAGTAGGATAGATTTCAGCAGCACAGCATTTTTTTTTTAAAGAAGGGGTGTGCCAATATGTGAATAAAACCCCCAAACAAGATTCGTATTATTAACTTCAACAGCCTTTGTATACAAACTGAAGTCTTTTTTCCCCCTTTCTTTTCAGGTAGACTTATTTTATAGAGCAGCTTTAGGTTCACTGTGAAAATGAGCAGAGGGTAGAGAGAATCCTCATAGATCCCCCCTCTATAAACTGATCTATATTTAAAAGCCCAGCTGAAATGATTCCTCTCTGAAACTTTGATTGGCTCAGGAACAAGTTTTTCCTTCATCTCTAATTTACTATTGCAGCATTTCTCATGGATCTTAACAGTTACTGTCTTGAATTATTTGGTGTAACTGTGATTTTTTAAGAAATTTTTTTATTATTATAAAAGCTTGTTTGACAAATGCTTAATATGAAAATATACATGACCTAATTTTTAAATGGTAAAATAGGCCCTTTGGAGAGGGAATGTGGATTTCTCTGCTGAACAGCCATTATTTGTACTTGTTTCAAGACTTCTAACATGATTCTCTTTCCTAGTATTACCATCACAGGTACCATCACATCTGTGACTAGTACTGCTAATTATAAGTAGCTGCTGTGACTAGAATTTTAGTGAGTGGAAAGCAGTGGGGCAAATAGGGTAATTGGGGTGTATGGAAGACGATCCTCCTGGCTAAGAGGTAAAGGAAAAATAAAAAGTAAATAACTTTGAAGCAGTTCTCTGTTCGTTGGCTTTAATTTTTTAATTTTAGTCTTGGAGATTTTTAAGCTACATAAGAATTTCCTAAGCAGGGATGGCAACTAATTGACTTCATCCTGCCTCCTGATTCGTGGTACTAAGATGCACTATAATGGGAAAGAATGGCTTAGTTAGTGGGGCTTTCCCCAGCTAAGAAGATTGACAAGAAAGCCCATTCCCCATCATGCCTCCTATGTTTGAACGAAAGACGAATGTGTTGTCTAGAGACTAGTTCCATCATTAATGCTATTGTGTTTAATACAGAAAAATAATTGTGACTGGAATTTTTGACTGGTAGCCTTGAAACGTCCTTATTCAAAGGCGTTTGACTCTCATCTGTTTAATATGACTCTTTAATTGAAAAATTTACGACATCACAAAGTCAGTGGACTCTTACTTTGGGCCGTAAGTGAGATTTATATGCCAAGTGCATTATCTTCTCTGTAGTGTACACATAGGCCCATATAAGTAAGTGTGTTTGCAGGTATGTGAATGTATGGGGGGGTTGTTTTGTTTTTGTTTTTGTTTTTGTTTTTTGGCTTTTTGAGACAGGGTCTTCTAATGCAGTTCGGGCTGGCCTTGTACTCACAATGTAGCCCAGGCTGGTCTGGAACTTGCAGTGATCCTCTGGTGCTGCTGTGCCCAGTCAATGTATTTTTTAAGTACTGGTGTTTGAACTGAGCCATTTTTTAAATTTTTGAAACAGGCTCTTACTAAGTTGCCCAAGATGGACTTGAATTTGGGTTTTTTTGTTTTTTTTTTTTTTTCCGGTACCAGGGATCGAACTCACAGCCTCACCTCTGCCAGATAGGTGCTTAAGCCACTGAGCCAAACTCCCGGTCAGGACTTGAATTTTGGATCATCCTGTCTCAGCCTCCTGAGCAGCTGGGATCATAGGCCTGTACCACCTTACCTGACCCTTAATTTCTTTTTGTATATTCTGTTTTGCAGTCCGTAGAAAGTACTTTTGGGGATTTTGGAGGTATAACTCAGTGAAAGAATATTTTCCTGGTATGTATGGTGCCCTGACTTCAATCCCCAGCACCAACAGAGAGAGAGAGAGACAGAGACAGAGACAGAGAGAGACAGAGACAGAGAGAGACAGAGAGAGAGAGAATTTTCAGAGTCACTTCAGAAGTATTTTTCCTGTCCTCATAAATTCATTTGGTATTTGTTCCTTTCTATGTCTGGTGTTCGTATGTGTCAGTGTTTCTGTGTCCATGTAATGTTTGGAAGAATATTCCTCCCTTTTTAATATCATGATGGCCAAATGAGATTTCTGGTATTGAATGGCCAAATTGTTCTTAGAGTTAAATTAAATCACTTAAACTACATATGAGGTGTGTGATCACAATATACATACTATAAATGTTTAAATGCTTTAAAAGATTTATTACAGTAAGACACACTAGTAATAATCTCCCTCAAAACACTTCTCTTTGCTCTGAGCATACTTATCATCTTTACCACTTTCTGAAGCAGTTCTGGAAGTCCTCTTAGGTAAGTGTCTTTACCGAGGTGTTTCACAATACTTTGTCCTTTAATTTTTTTCTTAAGGAAAATACCTTTATTGGAACTGTTCTGTATGTTGTCTATCCAATGTAATTATCAAAAACATATGAAAGCATTTGACCTGTCAGTTGCCTTCAATTTTCTATTTCTATGTTTTTGTCACAGACAACCTGATTTTCAGCTGCTAAAGGAAGGACAAAGGTATGGTTGAATCAGTATCAGTTACCTTCTATATAGTATTCATGTTAATACAAACATCAGGAGTGTCCTAGGTGATATGAGCTCTTATACTTTCTTTGCTGATGCATTATAAGTGTCCTGTTCTAGCTCACAAAAAGAAATATTTGATGTGTTCAGCTTTTGTGATGGTAAAATGATGTATTTGATCTGTATGATTTATTGTACAGCTGTTCCTACTGTGGAAGTCTAATTGAACCTGTTGAAATATGACCCAAACAAAACCTCATCTCAGATTCTGTGTTTCTTTGTCAGTTAGACTGTGCCAATTACATTTGTTGAAAGGTTTTTATGGTCTTATTTTACAGGAGTTGAAGACATTGTTATATCAGTTGTTTAATTATTTGAAAGAACATTTAAAGCGTTAATATAAATCCTAGGTTGTGATTTTTTTTTCTGAACCCTCCTCATAGTATTCCTTGCCCAGCCTTGGCTATCAAAATATCCCCCTTAACTCTCACAGTAAATGTACCTAATTATTAGTCACTACCTTAGACACATAATGTGTATCATAGTAAGATGTTTATTTATTGATGCATCTCTATAGCTTCAGCCTTGAATGGGAAAAATAAAATTGCCTTTTAAATTCTAAAATAAAGTATGAAATACATGAAAGTTGAACTAATCTTTTAAATTATGCTTATTTTTCTTTTTATCTGATATTTCCCTATTTGGTTAGATTCTAACTAAAAAAAAAAATGATACCTAATACAACCTTGCTTTCAGCTTTTCTTTTCCTACCTTTTTTATTTTATACTTCCACACAGCATGTTTCTTGGCCCAGAAACTTTCTCATCTCAGTGTTTTAAAATTCTGATATGCGTGTTTGCATGAGAGCTATTGCTTACCTGTCCTTAATTTGTCTCAGGTTGAATTGCCAAAGCTACTCTACTCTTTGCCTTCACTCTTTATAATTTTTAATCTTACTCAAATCTAAAATTAAAATACATAGTTAAGGAAACTACTGTTGTCTTTTATTGTTGTCGTTCTGTTAGAATGCTCAAAAATTTTTCAAAGTTAAATATCTTTCATTGGAAAATGTTAGCTTACCAACTTTATTTTCTGTTATGTCTTTCTTGTGTTTTTCATTCTATGGAATTTTCTATATGAAACTCAACAAGAATTAGAAAGTATTCACTCAGCTTTCAAACTTTAACAGAGTTTCTATAATTCCTTTTTAGAGAAGCCAGTAATGAAATTCTCAAAAGATAAGCTTTTTAAAAATGTCTACAGAAAGCAGCCACAGAAACAATAGATAAAAACTCAAATAACTCAATCGAATAGAATTATTAAAGTTTTGTTGTTCTCATTTTGCTTTAACCGTTTAAAAATCATTGGTGGGGGGGAATGGGTAAAAGGAAGAAAGATGAAAGAATTATATCAAATATATATTAGATGCAGAAAATTACAACCTTTTAAAATGTGTATATCAGCACTTGTTTATAAGAGTGGTGCCTAAGGAATAAAATTTCTACCTTAAAAGTTACAAATTATAAATAACCTTGGGATACTTTGCTTTCCTGTTATAGTTACCATGTTTATCTTTTGTTTTTGCAGTGGCCATTCAGGAGAAGAAGTACAGTTATGCAGTAAAGCCATTAAAACATCAGATATTGATAATCCTGGTCATTTTGAAAAGCAATATGAATCTAGTTCTTCTAGCACTTGTAGTGATAGTAACAGCGATAATGAACAAGACTTTGTTTCCTCCATTCTACCAGGAAATGGGCCAAACACAACGGGTACAGGGCCACAGCTGCACAAAAAAAGCATAATGAAAAAGAAAGCTGGTCAAAAAACTAGCTCCACACTCAAAGACAAAGAACAGTCAGTAGTAGAAGTCACTGAGCAGTTAAGCAGTTGCAAATTAGATAATCAGAAGAAAGCTGCTGCTTGTGAACTTCCTTTTCAGAAAGTAAATACTCAGATTTCTTCAAAAAGTCCTTCACATGAAAGATTAAAATCTTTAGGATATTTTGAAAACAAATATAATACATCAGAAATAACTCTTTTAGGTATAAGTAAGAAAAGTGCTGAGCATTTTAAGAAGAAATTTGCCAAGTCAAATCAAGTTTCTAGTTCAGTGCAGATGTGTCCTGAAGCTGCAAAGGTGAACTTACTTAAAGTTCTGAGGGAGACTTTGATTGAGTGGAAGACAGAAGAAACTTTGAGATTTTTGTGTGGCCAGAAGTATGCTTCTGTATGTTTGAAACCCTCTTCAGCCTGTCTAGTTAATAAAGAACCTGACGAAGATGACATAAACTCTGATTCAGATAATCACTCGCTTGCCTTAAGGGGATCTCAGAATAGCCTGGATGAGTCTTTACCTTTCAGAAGCTCAGATACAGCTGTTAAGACGCTACCAAGTTATGAGTCCTTGAAAAAAGAAACTGAAACATTCAATCTGAGGATCAGGGAATTTTATAGAGGACAGTATATTTTGAATGAGGATGCCACCATATCACAAAACTCAGAAGAGGTATGTCTTGATGAGGTTTTGTAATTACTAGCATTTGGAAAATTCATCATAACAAATCTTGGAGCTGCAATATGTTTATTAAATGTTAAATTTTTGCAAAACTTTATTAGTAATTCTATCTTTTGATTTAAAATACCATATTCACTATTGGCATTATTATTTTATAATTGTGTTGAAGTTTGTTCCTAGTAAGTTTTCACAATCATGTAATAAATATTTTTTCTCTGACTGGTAAGAGTAGACTAGAAAGGTGGACTATATTTTCTTAAAATTTGTTCGTATAATAAGTGGACTCTCTAAAGAGGCCTTTTCATTGTTAGGGATTTTTCAAATTCCTATGTGGGGTGTTTGTGTTTTATTTTCAATGTGAATATATGCAATGAAATAGACTTACTAGTTGAATAGTAAAGTATTTGTCTGGATAGTATATGGCAACCATGCACACTTAATATTATTAGAGATGAAATAATATAATAGAGGAGACTAACTGGGGAAATAATGGATATAGAGAACGGAAAGTACATTCAGGTAGATTTGGATATCTACTCTGTGATTTACTTGTTTTATAAGAAGTTAGTTTCTTGGGTCTGTTTCCTCATCTGTAAGTGGAACTATTAATAGCTTCTCTTGCTTAGTTGTTTTAGAAATAATATATGGCACTTACCACAGTATATGATGTATGATTGGTTTTCAGTAAATAGTCATAATGTGTAGAAACTGAATGTATGCCACTAATATTTAGGAAAAACCTTTTAGTATTTCTTGTTCCCATTTGTGATTGATAGGTACTATCTAGAAACCACAATTATTTGATGTGAGGAAGAATAGGTGATAACCTTGTTGTACCATGAAACTTTGCTACTAAAGACTTCTGAGTAAGCATGGCTCTAAATTTTAAAATATATTTAAAGATTTGAAAAAAGGATAGAAGAGGAAATACAGTAAAACTTTAGAAATTTTTAGCCAGGCATGGTGGTACGCTGAGGAGGCTGAAGCAGAAGTATTACTGCAAATTTGAGTTTGAGGCCAGCCTGGACTATATAGTGAGTTCAAAGTCAGCCTGAATTATATAACAAGACCCTATCTCAAAAAAAGAAAGGAAAAGAAATTTATTTCTATACAATTTTTTTTCTGACCTAGCACATACTTGAATGCACATTAACTATATTACTAGACAGCATCCAAAACTTGTATTAAGGTGGCAGAATCAGTAGCATGTCACGCCAAGCTCCATAAACCTACCATTTGTATCACTTTTTTTTTATCATTTCTTTGTTTATAAGAAAAGAGAAATTTATTTACCTGAAATTTATTACTTTTCATTTGTTGCATAATATTTTAAATATTTTCGTTGGAATATAAGTGAGAATACAGCTCACCGAAAATTCACATATGAATACACCTGTATAGTCAAGACTAAGAAACCAATCACTACAAGTAAACTAGATGTCCTGTAACATCTGTTCTTAATCACTCTTCCTAAAATTAGTGACTATTATAATAACAAATTAGTTTTTGTCAGTTTTTGAATACCACATATTGTTAGGTACCCATTTTATCTGATGTAGTGTCATGTTTGTGAGTCATTTGTATTGTTGTATGTAGCTATAGTTCATTCTTTTGTTGCTGTAGTATTCCATTATATGAATACAGTAGTCCCCTCATCCTTCAGGGATATGTTCCAGGACTCCCAGTAAATGCTTAAAGCCAGGGAGAGAACCAAGTTTTGTATGTTTTTTCCTAAATATATACATCAGGAGTGGCACACATGCCTCAGCAGGCTGTATCATTGAACTCGCTAAAAGGTTTGCCATCACTGATACCCACCTAAAATGAGTTTAGTTTAGAAATTGGCACAGTAAGAGATTGACAACAATAACAATAAAAGAGTTGTAACTTCAAAAGGTTGTATGAATGTAGTCTTTCTCAAAATATTTTGTCATATTCACCTTTCTTGTCATGATGGGAGATACTGCAGGGCCTATCTGATACATGAAGTAAGGTGAATGATGCAGGCATTCTGGTGTAGTGTTAGGCTACTGTTATGGTTTGTGTCTAGGTGGCTCCCCAAGCCTCATGCAGTCATGGAGGCAGCTGAATCTAGCATTTGTGATCGGTTCGTTGTCTAGTGCTGGGATTGGAAGTGTGAGTGCTGCACCCACCCAGGGATGGAGCCAGCATACAATATAAGAGAGGGAAGAAAGCACTTTTTTTCCTCCTGCCTCATTTGCTTTTTCTGTTTGCGGCTGCCATGAACGGCTGTCCCTCAGCCACGCCAACCTGCCTTGGAGCCAATTGAGTATGGACTGAAACCTCCAAAAAATTGTAAGAAATAAACCTTTCCTTCCTTCATTTTGGGCGTCAGGTATTTTGTCTCAAAAATGAGAGAAAAGTAACCAAGACAGCTACTATTCACTTTCTGATGATGTGTCCAGAAAATCATTTGTTTCAGGTGATACTGGATCATCAAGCCATGATAATGTCAATCATTGGATGTCAGTAGCAGATGATGTCAAAATTAGGGATCTTTGGTAGTTGAAGGTATATTTTGCTGAAACCTTTTGGAAACATTGTTATGATCCTTCAGCAATGACTTTAATGCTGCGTTCCATCTAAGGATCATATTCTGTAATTTTGTCCTCTAATATCTGTGTGATTTGAAACCCTTGAGCAAGTTTGAGTAGTGGCAGTATTGCTGTTTCCTTCAGTTTCTTTATCTTCCACTCCCTCTGTAGATGACTCAAAGTTCTTCCAGTTCCTTACTTGATAGCCTTCATTAAGTTTCCACTTCAGCAAACATGTTGGTAAATCTTTCTCCACCAAACTGCATGAGCTATTTTCATAACTTCTCCATCAAACCTTAAGAATTCTTTAAAAATCATTATGATTTCATAAGTTCTTCCAGAAGGCATTTACACTTTCTGGTTTCAACTCATCCATTGCAACTTTTGTGACTGTTACTGTGTCAGCAATAGCGAATGATTTCTAGCACTGTCATTAAGTCCGTATTAGGATCTGCCTCTATTGCTGATCAAATAACTGGCCTTGGGAAATCAAATAATACTCTGACAAAGGGGCTGAAATCAGAAGGTTGTATTTGGAGATTAAAGCACAACTTTGACGTTTCATTTTCGTAGCTAACAGATTCAGGATAGCCAGGTACATTTATTACATCAGACTTTAATTCCAACCCTTCGTCGTCTAAGTATTTTTACACTTCTGGGATAAAGCATCAATAGAACCATTCCACAAACAAGATGGTTGTCATCTCCACTTTCTGATTATGTTGCTAGAACAAAGGCAGAAACATTTTGCTTTCTTTTCGAGAGTCATGAGTTCCTACTGCTTGATTTACATGTTCTAGTTGCCACATACCACAGTTAATCTGTCCTTCCATGTTTTATGTGCTGCACTTTTATGGATATGGGTTATGTTGGGTATCATCATTTATGAGAGGCCAGTTTCATCACAGTGGAAGACATGTTTTGAATGGTGTCTTTTCTCCTTAATCAATTCTGACAGGAATGTGGCAGTAGCTTCTTCATTGGCATATGCAACCTATCCAGTCCAAACCAATTCCTGAATCAGTGTCACGGTTCCTTGCAGTAAACGGCTTGGTGTCACTTATTTCAGGTATCTCTTGCTGAAGTCTTCATACAGGATTAATGTTTTCTGGCTTACTGTCAGTTGGAACATATTTTCTGTTCATGTCTTCTACCTGAAAGTTAAAATGTCTTTTTGATCTTAACTTACTAGTCACTGTGCACTGTGGATGAAGCTTTTGGAGTTTGAGATGTGACAGCAAAATTAGCATGAGCTTCTTTTTCCTTCACAACTTTATGATATTGTTTATTTTTACTGTAGATCTTAGGAGTCTCGGCATACTATAGTTTTTAAGTGAAGAATTTTCACATTTTCACTTAAAGCACTTTGTAGCTTCTCTTTGGCTTATCTGAATTGCTACCATCACAACCTTTGTACTTTAAGCTATTACTAAATAAAATAAGGGATACCTAAACACAGAATCCATGATACTCACCTATGTTGATCTGTGGCTGCCAAGTGACTAACAGGCTAGCGTGGCATATATGCCACGTGATATGCTGGATGGAAGGGTGTTTTATGCCCCTTGCTAGATGGAGCAAGATTTCATCATGCTACTTTGAATTTTAAATTCAACAATTTTTATGGAACTTCTCCATTTAATATTTTTAGATTATGATTGTCCATAGCTAACTAAAACCTTGAAAAGCAAGACCCCTGGTAAAGGGAGACTACAATTTATGTTAATAAATATTTAAACTTTTCAGTTCAATGCTATTATAAGTAGTGCTATAATGAGCTTTCTTGTCCATATCTCTCCTAATGTGCATGCAATTCTGAAGGAAATGTAGCTAATATTGTAATTACCAGATTATACTATATGCATATATACAACTATTGTTAGATATGTTCAACAATTTTCAAAAATGGTTGTTTCAGTTTATAGTTGTACTGCAACTGTATGGAACTTTCCTTTACTTCCTTGCAGGCTTTTTATAGTTTAGTTTTATAGTATTAGTTTTTATAGTATAGTATTCTCTGGTAGAATTGCTTAGAAGTTACATTATCTTTGTCTTATTATTAATGAATTGAACACTGTTTCACGCTCATTGCTTGATGTTTGTTAACCATTTGAATAGTCTCTTTTGTGAAGTACTTCGTCTTTTTTTCCATTAGAATATCTTTTGTCTTAATTGATCTATAAGAATTATTTTTTGTATTGGAAATTGAATCCAGGGATTCACACTGAGCTATATCCTCTTCCCTTATTCTTAATTTTTTTTTTTTTTTTTTTTTTTTGAGACAGTTTCACAAAGTTCCCCACACTGGGCTTGAACCAGTAATCCTCCCACTTCAGCCCCACAGAGTGCTGAGTTTATAGGTATGCATTACTATACCTAGTAGAAATATTTAAGGTGTGCAGTTTTTAAGTCTTCTTGGTTTTGTTTTTGTGGTACTGGGAATTGAACCTAGGATGAGCTTCTTCCCCAGATCTTTTTATTTTTTAGTTTGAGATAGGGTCCTATCAAGTTGATCAGGCAGGACTTGAACTTACACATCTCCTGCCTTAGCCTCCCTCAGGGCCGGGATTACTGATGTGTGCCACTATGCTTAGCAGTTTTCACACCCTTTTTTGTTTACAAGTATTGTAAACATAATCTTTTGCAACACTTACTATTTGAATTTCATGCGTAGCCTTATGACCCATTTTTCTAATTGGTCCCTTTAATTTTTTATAAAATCTTTGCTTATTCCAGATTTCATCTTCTAGAAACTTTTTTTTCACATTTACATTTTTTCTTCCTGTGTAGTAAAAAATGTGTGTCAGATCTCATTGCTTTCCTATATGTATATCCAGTTTATCCACCCCCACATAGCAAAGATTCTCCTTTTTCTCAATGCTCTCATTTTCATAAATGAGATGTTTATAAATATGTGGATTAATTGATCTATTTGTTTATCTCTGGGCTAACACCATGCTAACTATAATAGATCTCTCCATCTACTTTTTTTTTATTTTATGGAAAAAAGGTAAAACAAAATTTCATAAGATGATAGGAAAATAACAATAGTTAATACATTGCATATTATTATCATTATAATTAGTACATGATATGGACATAAAAAACTCTCCAATTGATATTAGTTCAAATCTTTTTTGTAAACTAAGACACTAATAGTATAACTGACTTTAGATCTTTGATCCATTTTGACTTTAGTTTAGCACATGGCGATAGACATGGGTCTACTTTTAGTCTTCAGCATGTAGGCAACCAGTTTTTCCAGCACCATTTATTAAAGAGGCTATCTTATAGTGAACATGTTTGGCCCCTTTGTCAAAGGTAAGGTGACTGAGTGTGTTTGTAGTTGTGTCTGCATCTTCTAGTTTATTCCACTGGTCCTCAGGTCTGGTTTCTTTCCCCACTACCATGCTGATTTTATTTTATTTTATTGTTTGTTTGTTTGTTTGCGGCACCAGGAATCAAACTCAGAACCTCACACCTGCCAGACAGGTGCTTAAGCCGCTAAGCCAAACTCCCGGCCCTAGTTTTTTTTTTTTTTTTTTGTGCTCTCCAGCACCGGGGATCAAACTCACAACCTCGCGCCTTCCAGGGCAGGTGCTTAAGCCACTGAGCCAAACTCCCAGCCCTAGTTTTTTTGAGGCAGGGTCACACTATGTAGCTCAGGCCAGCCTTGCACTCATGTTGTAGCCCAAACTGGCCTCGAACTCACAACACTCCTCCTACCTCAGCCTCCCGAGTGCTGGAATTAAAGGCATGTGCCAGCGTGCCCGGCTACCATGCTGATTTTATTACAGTAGCTTTGTAATATAATGTCAGGTCAGGGATTGTGATGCCTCCTACATTGCCTTTATTGTCCAGAATTGCTTTTTCTATTCTAGCTCTCTTCTGGTTCCAAATTAATTTTAGAAACAGTTTACCTACTTCTGTGAGATATATTAATGGTATTTTGATTGGGATTGCATTAAATCTGTATAAGAATTTTGGAAGTATAGCCATTTTTACTAGGCTGGTTGCTCCTATCCATGAACATCTTTCTGTTTTCTGATATCCCCTTCAAGCTCCTTTTTTCAGAGTACTGTAATTTTCAATGTATAGATTTTTTACTTCCTTTCTTAGAGTGATTCCTAAGTATTTTATTTTTTTGGATGCTATTGTGAAGGGTATGGTTTCCCTAGTTTCTTTCTCAGTGAGTTTGTTGTTTGTGTGCAGGAAGGCTGTTGATTTTTGAGTGTTGACTTTGTATCCAACAACACTACTGAATGTGGTTATTAAATCTTTAAGTTTTTTGGTAGAGTTTTTGGGGTCTTCTATGTAGAGTACCATGTCATCTGCAAATAATGATAATTTAACTGCTTCCTTTCCTATCTTTATTCCTTTTATTTCTCTCTCTTGTCTAATTGCTCTGGCTAACGTTTCCAGAACTATATTGACTAGGAATGGTGATAGTGGACATCCTTGTCTTGTACCTGATTTTAGAGTGAAAGCTTTCAGGTTTTGTCCAGTAAGTATGATGTTGACTGTTGGTTTGTCATGGATCACTGTTATTAGATTGAGGTAAAGACCATCTGTTCCAATTTTCTGTAGGGTTTTTTGTTTTTGTTTTTGTTTTATCATGAATGAGTGTTGGACTTTGTCAGATGCTTTTTCTGTATCTGTTGAGATGATCATGTGATTTTTGTCTTTGGCTCTATTGATATGATGGATTACATTTATTGATTTGCATATGTTGAATCATCCCTGTATACCTAGGATGAATCCCACTTGGTCATGGTATATTATCTTCTTGGTGATTTGCTGCATTCTCTTTGCTGATACTTCATTGAGCATTTTTGCATCTATGTTCCTTAGAGAGATTGGCCTATAATTCTCTTTTTGGTTGGGTCTTTTTCTGGTTTCGATATCAGGGTAATACTTGCCTCCAGGAATGAATTAGGAAATATTACTTCCCTTTCAGTTTCATTAAAGAGTTTCAGCATTAGCAGAATTCTCTAAATTTCTTATAGAAGTCATCCATGAATCCATCAGGACCTGGGCTTTTCTTTGTTGATAAGTTTTTAATTATATTTTCAATTTCATTAACTGATACTGGGTTATTCAGGATTTTTTATATCTTCTTGATTCAGCTTTGGTAATTAATACGTATCTAGGAATCTGTTCATTTCTTCTGTGTTTTTCCATCCCATGAGAGTAGTGATTTTTGAAGTAGGTATTGATGATCTTCTGAATTTCCACAGGATCTGTAGAGATTTCACCCTTTTCATTCCTCAGTGCATGGATTTCAGTCTTTTCTTTCCTTTTTTTTTTGATAAGGTTGCCTAAGAGTTTATCAATTTTATTAATTCAAAAAACCAACTCTTTGATTCATTAATTCTTTGTATTGTTTTTTTAATTTTCATTGCCTTAACTTCTGCTCTGATCTTTATAATTTCCTCCCTTGTATGGGATTTGGGCTTGACTTACTCTTTTTCTAGAAGCTTGAGGTGCAACATTAGGTTTTTTATTGTGCTTATTCTTTTTTACTGATTGAGAATTCACCACTATAAATGTCCCCTTTAGGATTGTTTTCGTTGTGTCCCACACGTTCCATTATGTTGTATCTGCATTTTTGTTGAATTGTAGAAATTATTTTATTTCTTCTTTAATTTCATCTGTGATCTGTTGGTTGTTCAGGAAGGTTTTATTTAATTTTCATGTGTTTATGGGAGTTTTTGTGGTTTCTTTTTCCATTAATTTCTAATTTCATTACACTATGGTCAGATAATATGCATAGGATAATTTCAATTCCTTTGCTTTTACTTAAGCATGTTCTATGGGCTAGTGTATGGTCTATTTTAGAGAATATCCTATGTGCAGCTGAGAAGAATGTGTATTCTGATGTTGTTGAATGGAACATACTCTGTAAACAGTCCAGTTGTTCACAAGTTTGGCTCAGTTCTGAAATTTCTTTGCTGATTTTTTTGTCTAGTTCATCTATCTCTTTGTGACAGTGGGGCATTAAGGTCCCCTGTTAAAATTGTGTTATTGCTTGATTTTTCATGTCTATTAATATTTACCTTATAAAGTTGAGTGCTCTCATCTTTGGTGCATACATATTTGTTTTTTATCTCTTCCTTTTGAAATTTTTCTTTAACAAGTATGTAGTGATCTTCTTGGTTTCTTTTCATCCTTTTTGGTTTGAAATTCACGTTGTGTGCAAACATAATAGCTACCTCTGCTTTTTTCTGGGTTCCTGTTGCATGGAATATTGTTTTCCATCCTTTGACTTCCAGTTTCTGAACTTCTTTTTGAGTTAAATATGTTTCTTATATACAGCATATTGTTGGATTTTGTTTCTTGATCCATTCTACCGGTTTGTTTCTTTTGATCGGTGAATTGAGGTGATTTATATTGATGGTTATAACTGATACATATTGGCTTATTTGTTTTTCATGTTATTTTCCTATTGTTGGTTCCCTGCTTTTTCCCTCTGTTTAATTGCTTGCTTTCCCTGGTGGTTTACTTCTGTTGTTCTTGGAAAATTGGTCATTTTTATCTCTGTCTACAATATCTTTTAAGGGTTGGTTTGGTAGTCATGAATTTTCTTCGGTTGTTGTTTGTCATGGAAGTATCTCTTCATTAATTTTGAAAGATAGTTTTTGCAGGTTATATCAATCTGAATAGGAAGTTATTCTTTCAGTACTTGAAATACTTCAAGCTTGACTTGAGAAGTCATGATTCTGATGGGCATTTCTTTATAGGTTGATCTATTTCTTTTCACTAACAACTTTTAATAATTCTGTTCTTGTGCTGAATTTCTGGGATCTTGAGTATTATATGTCCGGGTGCATATTTTGGTCATGGCTAAAGTGGAGTTCTGTATGCCTCATTTCTCTGTGTGTCCAATTCTGTTCCCATATTTGGGAAATTTTCTGCTATTCTTCTTCAAATAGTCTTTTTATGTCATTTGTATTGGCGTCTGCTTTTTCACTGACATCTATCATTGTTATATTGTTTTTCTTTGTATTGTCTTACAGCTGTTGAATTGTTATGTCTTGATCCCTTGTTATTTTTAAGAGTGCTTTCTTTTGTGATTGCTAGCCATGATCCTGTCTTTAAGGTCTGAAAGTCTACCTTCAGTTTCATTCAAGTGATTTTGCCATCTTTCCATGGAATTTTTAAATTCCTGGATATCTGTTTAAATCTGTTTCATGCATTCTGTTTCTTTTCTATATTGATCTTTCATCATTTCCTTCATTTTCCTGGAGTCCTCTATTTTTTTAATCTGTCTCTACTCTGGATTTACGGAGCCTTTCCTTTATGATTGTTGTCATTCCTTTTTTTTACTTGAGAGATTATTTCTGATCTGATTTCCTCTATAGCCTCATGGAATTGTTTCTTTACTTCAGTTGGTATCATTTCAGAAAGTTCAGGTATGTGTCTTCCATGTTCCTCTAGTTTGTTGTCTCCTGGACTTTTTCTGGTTGGGCTGGTGGTCTGAGATTGCGTTTTCCTTCTGTGTGTTGTCATTTTCTATCTCAAAAATTTTTATTTTTTTCTTTGTTGATTCTTGTAAGTTTTTATAGTAGGTAGCTATATCACTAGCATCAAGTCCTCTCTAGGAAAAGTCTGTTTTTCAGGGATGGCTTCTGTGTGTAGGAGGTTCTTGGTTTGTGTCTGTCGCAACATCCTACCTTCCCAGTTAATTAAGAGTGAGATATTGGTATCTGTTTGGCTCAGTCCCCAGTTCTTTGGTGCTGAGCTATGGTGAGTTATGATCCCAGAGATTCCCAGTATTTTTACAGAAGGAAGAACAACTGATTACAACAGATATGACATCCTAGCTAAAGTAGTAAAATTAGCAATAATAATAGTGTCAAGTACAGTTTCCAAACTGACAAACTGTGATAACTATTAATTTTATACCTTAAACCATAGGAGCAAAATCTGCAATTACTTAACAAAACCAATCATAAATTGAGAGTTTGTACATAAAGCATTTTCCCTTGGTAGAGTGGTTTTACCCTGTGGTGGAAATTTTAAGGATAGTGGATAAAATAAAGATTATTGAAAAGAAAATAAAAGCAAGGCTGGATAACAGAGGGTGATCACGCGAGCTTTGGGAAACTAGAAAAGAGGGCAGAAGAGAAAAAATGAAGGAGTAAGCAAGGGGTTATCTGAACTTGATCTCTGGGTTTGGGGGATGAGAATAGTTTTCTGTGGCTGGATTTCTCCCCAGCCCTTTAGAAAAGAGAAAAAAAATAAGAAGAAGAAGAAAAAAAAACAAAAGGGAAAGGAAAAATAGAAAGGAAAAAAGAGATAATAGGGGCAGCCCAGGCCGCCTGCTTCTATTACTTGTATTGGTTTTTTGTTTGTTTGTTTGTTTGTTTGTTTGTTTGTTTTGCGGCACCAGGTATTGAACTCACAACCTCGTGCCTATCAGGCAGGCACGTAAGCCGCTGAGCCAAACTCCCAGCCCTAGTTTTTTTTGAGGCAGGGTCGCACTGTGTAGCTCAGGCCGGCATTGCACTTGTGTTGTAGCCCAAGCTGGCCTCGAACTCAAAAAGCTCCTCCTACCTCAGCCTCCTGAGTGCTGGGATTCAAGGTGTGTGCCACCACGCCCGGCTATTCCTTCTATCTTTGTCCCCAGGCCTAACCTCCAGCCTATCCATCCTGTGCACCCTAGTCAGTATCCTGCTGTGTTGCTGGCATTTCCTCTGGTCTCTGGGCCTTCCCGTGCGGTTTATCTCAGTTGTGGCAGCAGCAAGGGGAGGGGCCGCCTTCTGGGTCTTCCTGGGTGACCCACCTAGATGGCTCCATCTACCTCTTTAAGATTGCCCTGGCTATTCTATACTTTTTCTTTTCTTACAAATCATAGAATCAGTTTATCAAAAACTACTGGGACTTTTATTGGGATTATAGTTAACTTTGTACATAGGTCCATTGGGAGACAGCCTCATTACATTATAATCTTCAACTTTTGAATATGATATATTCTGTTTATTTAGTTTGTTTTACTATTGTCCAGTAATGATAGTTTTCTGTATAGGGATCTTGAATACATTTCTTTGCATTTATTCCTTGGTACTTGGTTTTTGTATGTTACTGTAAGTGCTGTCATTAAAATGTTTTTTCTTCTAATTGGCTTTGCTGTAGAAAATCAATTTTTGTGTATTGACCTTTTATACTCAGTAACCTTGCTAAACTTGTTCCAATCGAGTTCTGTAATAAACTAGTATGTCTAATAATTTATCAATAGAACTGGTGGCTTGCCTCTCACAGGCACGAGGCCATGGGTTTGATCCTCAGATTAAAAAATTTTTTATCTGACTGGGTATGATGGTGCACACCTGTAATTCCAGCACTTTGGAGGCTGAGGCAGTAGGATTGTGTTGTGGTTTGTTTAAATGTCCCCCCAAAGCCTCATGCAGTCTTGGAGGTGACTGAGTCTAGCATTTGTGATTGGTTGATTGCCTAGCACTGGGATTGGTGATATAAGTACTGCACCCACCCAGGGGTGGGTAGCTGGCATACAATATAGGGGAGGGAAGGAGGCGTACTTTCCCCCTTTTTGCTCTTTTACATCTTATTGCTTGTGGCCGCCATAAATGGTTGCCCCTTAGCCACGCCACCCTGACTTGGAGCCAACTGATTATGGACTGAAACCTCTAAAAACTGTGAGCTAAATAAACCTTTCCTTCCATAATTTTGGGTGTTAGATATTTTGTCTCAGCAATGAGAGAAAAGTCACCAAAACAGATTGCTTTGAGTTTGAGGCCAGCCTGGGCTACATAGTGAATTCAAGAATAGCCGAACTACTTAGGGAGACCATGTCTCAGAAAAAAATTTTATCTGTAAATTCTCTTGGATTTTTCTACATATATTGTCATTGTATAGGCTTATTTTCTCTATTCCAATCCTTATTCCCAGTATTTCTTTTTCTTGCTTTAGTCCACTGGTTTAGACATCTATGGCAATAGGTTTCCTTGTCTCATTCCCTATCTCAGAAGCAAAGCTTTAAATATTTAACCATTAAGTATATTTGTTGTAGATCCTTTCATAGATCCCCTTTATTTGATTGTAGAAGTTCCCTTGTTTCTGATTCACTAGTAGTTATTATTATAAATGAACATTGAATTTTATTAAGTATTTTTCATGTGACTATTAAGATGATTGTGATTATAATATTGGATTTGGGTCTCCTAATATTTGCCTTCAAATCTTTACACATATTTTCAGAATGAGTGAAATTGGCATCTAAATCAATCATAGTCCCATCATAAAACAATACAAATTAATTTGAAAAAAGATTAAAAATTGCATTTACTTGTTTTCAAGCATGAAAGTATGGTCTATTTTAGAAGCCTTTACCACCCCTAAATTTGAAGGGAAAAGGCAGGAAGCAACTAAGGTCTTGGACCAAGGAAGGACTGCATGTAGTGGACCCAGCAGGAAGAAATACTATGCTGGGAGTGAGGGTAATTTTCCCCACTTGCCACTTAAATTTCTTGTTCTCCACTGGCAGAAGTCAAAGAGCACGGAAGCCTATTGATGCAGCCCATGTAGGTCAGCCTTCCGATGTACAGAGAAGGGGATGAAAGGGGGATGAAAAGTCCATCAGAATTAATATATCTGGCATAGCCTATAATAATCCTTTGTTCTAATAGTTTTGTCACTTTGGGATTGTAATCATTTGGTTAAACACATTAGGAAACGTTCTTTTTCTGGAAAAATTTATGTAAAATGAATGTTATTTAAGTGTTTAGAATATTGCCCATTAAACTGTCTATGATTTTCTTTAAGTTTTTGTTATGGAAATTATGGGAAGCACACAAGCACACAGCAGTACAGTGCTTTGTTATACAAAGTGTGGTCTGTGGAACCAGTAGCATCAGCTTCCCTGGGAGCTTGTTAACAATGCAGACAGAGCCACACCCCAGGTCTACCTGATTATAATTGCTTTTAACAAGATCTACAGAGGATATGTACGCTTGTTAATATTTGAGAACCACTGTTTTTATTTTGACTGGCTCATTCTGTTAATTACTGACAGGTGAGTTAAAGCCTCTTGCTGTAGTTATGGATTGGTTATTTTTGCTCTTAACTCTGCATTTTGCATTTTGGAGAAAACTCAAGGGCAGTAGAAGAAATAGGTGATTGGAGAACTGAGCAAAAAGGATTCAGAGCTATTCCACCAAGCTCATTTTAATCTGTAACTCTTCTACACGTGCTCATTTTATACAGGAAGTATTAATGTCCCCTTTACACAGGAGAAAACTAACTTTTAAAAGAGGGCAAATGATTCAGGCAAGTTCAAATCAGCTTAATGATTGAGCTGATACTCCAATCAAGTCTTATTTTTTCCTACTGTACCAGAGATACCAACTTTAGTGTTTAATGTTTGTTCTGCTTATAAAAGGAAGAATATTATCTTAATTATTCTATTTTGCTTTGTTGAAAAATTTGATTCAGCATGATTCCACCTTTCCGCTGATAGATTCAAGTTCCCAGAATCAGATTAGAAAACGCATCGTACTTGAAAAATTGAGTAAAGTGTAAGTATGTGATTACTATTCCAGTTTTATAATATTTTAAGGTTTTTTTTTTTTTTTTTTTTGCGGTACCGGGAATTGAACTCCCAGCCCTAGTTTTTTGAGGCAGGGTCACACTGTGTAGCTCAGGCCGGCCTTGCGCTCGCGTTGTAGCCCAAGCTGGCCTCGAACTCACAACGCTCCTCCTACCTCAGCCTCCCGAGTGCTACGTAGCTCATAATTGATAAATGTTATCCTTGAATTTTGAACATTTTAGAAAATATGAAAAGTTCACATAGATTTCTTCACCTGGAAAGTTTAGATTTTTACCATATTGTGTCCAGCAAATAAAAGATTTTGTCTAGAAGACATAAAGGAACATTGTAAAGAGGAAAGTTGAGATTATAGGAGTAGAAAACCAAACTACTGTACCTCACTCATGCTTGCAATCCAGTGACAGTGAAGTCAGGGAAAAAAAATATCAAAGCCAGACCATTTAAATACTGATTTGTGGTAAATGTGTCGCATCAATTTCATGAGTAAGAGGTTGTTAACAAGTTTTAAAGGTCTGTTAACTCACTCTGCCAACATATTTATAGAACCATTTCACACTCAACAACTTCAGTTTTTGTTCACCTACTTTACCCTTTAACTTTAGCTTCCTGTGGTGGAAGTGATTGTTCTTGTAAATAGCCCACTCATAAATGACACTTAAAAATTACTGTTTTGATTTTTGTCAAAAGGAACTTGGGAAACCTTTTCTTCAGAAGTATGAGGGCTATCTTAATTTTTTTTTTTCCCCAGACAGGGTTTCACTGTGCAGTTTCAGGCTGGTCTTGAACTCACTTTGTAGCCCAGGCTGGCCTCAAACTCAGCAAACCTCCTGCCTCAGCCTCCTGAGTGCTGCGATTACAGGCCTGAAAACCCTACTATCTTAAATTTTTCAATCTGCATTTTTTTTCTTTAGCTTCTAGAATACATGAAAAAAAGTATATCATCGTTTAAGGAGTTGTCCATATGCAAAAATCCTAATTTTGTAGGAGTTTGAAAATAAAAACATTTTCTGAACCCGTAATAATTTGATCACAGTGTAATGATATCATGGGAGGTGTGAATATTTTACTTTAAAATACTATTTCTAAGCTGTATTTGAAATCCTTTTTGATTGCCTTTGTGACTTGATTTGGTCCCATAATAAAAACTGAATCAAGAACTTTTGTTATTTTTACATTTTGAATAAATGTTTAAATTAATATTTACTGAGTGCCTGCTGTAGGTTATACTCCATATAATATCTATTATAAGTATTTCCTTTATTTGATTGTCATACTTGTACATTTGTTTTTGTGAAATACTCGTTTGAAAAGCAGTATTAAGTCACCACCTATCTGATCTATAATACAAGAAGGTATCAGGCTTGGCTTTAGCTTTTGAAAGCTGGGATGAATCACCCATACCAATGTGTATTTAGTGTAGATACGAATTTACGTGGAGGTAGTTTTCTAGACTTTTTAGTAAGTAAAAGTACCCAGTTTTAAATTTGAGACCATATAGACATGCCATTGAAACAACCTGCCCCTGGGCCGGGGACTTAGCTCAGCGCACAAAGTGCTTGCCAGGCAAGTGCAAGGTCATAAGTTCGATTCCCGGAACCAAAAAAAGAAAAAGAAAAAAAGAAACAACCTGCCTCTTCTGGGTCTTGGCTGAAACAAGACTATACCAAAAAGAATCTATGAGAAGACCGTATTGTTGATAATAGCACAAGAACTAAATTTGAGAAGGGATGGAATGGTTTAAAGAAAAGAACAAAAAAGGAGTGAAAACTAATTATGGTGACATGGGGTTTTTTTTGTTGTTGTTTGTTGTTCTTTGTAAAAGCATTTGGAGCCAGGCATGGTGGTGAATGCCTGTGATCCCAGCACTTGGAAGGCTACACAGTGAATTCAAGGCCAGTGCGACCCTGTCTCAAAAAAAAAAATTGAAGGAAAAAATAAATGAAAGCAGTCAGGCTCTTCTTAAGTAAAACTTTTTGGTCACTGATTTGAACAAAACAACTATAAAAACAGTGTAATAAAGGAAATTAAATATGTACTGGATACTAAGTTATATTAAGGAATTCTTTTGTTAGGTTTCATGTTTTGTGGTTATATAAGAAGTTGCATTTGTATTTAGAGATTCAAGTTAAAATAGACATCAGGGATTTACTTTACTTTAAAATAATACTCCAAGTAAAACAAAAGGAAAACTGAAGTAAATATAGCACAGTATTAACTGTTGAATCTAGAAATAAATATTACTTTTGGAACATGCCTGAAACTTCCATAATGTACTTGAAATATTTTTTAAAAGATAATATATGGTTGTTCAAGAAGATTTAGGAATTAAAAAATGGTAAATGAAGTGAAAAATCACCTGTAATCCCATCACTCAGTGATAATCACAATTAATATTTTGATGTTTATCCCTGACATAAATATGATGTATGTGTAGTCATTCCCTTTGGTTCTCTCTGATACAGGAATGAATCTAGAAGGGATGAAGTATATTTGGTACGTAATATGTACCAAAGCAGTATATATTTTCATAAAAATGAGGTAATACTATGTACACATTTTTCACTTGGTATTTATTGTATCTTTCCACATAAAAGATACAGATTCACATTATTTTAAAAGTTCTTATTTTATTAAATATCTGTATCATAATTTATTTAATCAGCCACTTATTGATATATGTTTGTTTCCAATTTTTCACTACTAGAAAGATTTACACAACAGGCATTCATGTTCTCACCTATCCCTAGGCCTTTTTTAAAATTTAATTTTAACTTAAAATTCTCCTGCTTCAGCATAGTTACAGATGTGTACCACCATGTCCAACAGCAAGCATCTTACTTCAGTAATGTTTATCTGATTATTTCCTTAGGATAAGTTTTTTTATAGTAAAACTATTGGGGATCAAAAGTGTCCACGATTTGGTCAGGCATGGTGGTACACACCTATAATCCCAGGACTTGGGAGGCTGAGGCAGGAAGATCACTGCAAGTTCAAGGCCAGCCTGGACTACAAAGTAAGTTCAAGGGCACCCTGGACTGCATAGTGAAACCCTGTCTTAAAAAGACAAAAAAATAAAAAAATAAAAAATAAAAGTGTCCACAATTTAATAAACGTTTATATACTGGCAAATTGCTCTTTAGGCAAGAAAAACTTCAGGATAAAAATACAGATGGCAGCCAAAATTATTTTGCATTTCACTGCTTTATACTTAAAACAGATTACAAAGTACAGTAAAGGTTTACTCTGAAGTACTTCATTACGACTTCTCACTAGTCATAATCTAGCTTCACTGTTTATTTAAAATCACACTGCTTCTATCTAAGTACTGTTATTGCCTATGGAAATTCAGAGATATGCTTAACCCCCAAAAATGTTTCTATATAATTAAATCATATTTTAAAAGAAATGTAATTTTTAAAATTTTCAGATTGCCTGGACTTTTGGGTCCTCTTCAGATCACCTTAGGAGATATTTACACTCAACTTAAAAATCTTGTCCGAACTTTCAGGTTAGTGTTACCATTATGATTTTTCTTTCTCAGTTACACTATTTTGATTTTAGCAGTATCCTTGAAGAATTGGGCAGACTAAAGCATGAAGGAAGTAAGTGATTTCTCTTTAATGTTCTTGTTTTCTCTTCCCCTAAACATTGCTTCTTGTCTTCTGTAAAATACAATGTATTTGCTCAAACCTTGGTATATTTCATTTTGGATCATTTATTTATAGAATAGCCTAACATTAAGGAAAATTATATTTATGACGCAAAAGCAAATTTTAGCAAAATAAATATACAGTGGTACCTCGATTCACAAACTTAACATTTTCCTTGTTTCTGGTCACAGAATTCTTTCCATGGTTCTGATTTGCAGCTGAATTACAAGCATGCATTAGAATTAAATTCATGAACTGAGGTACCACTGTATATCAGATGACCACCACTTTGCTAGGCAATATGGCAACAGAAAATAAGCATAATGCCAACTCTCAAGGAAGAACTCTCCTGTGAAAAGGTGAGTACAGTGAACAATAAGATCCAATGTTTCCCCTCCACCCCATACCACGTTACCTGTCTTCTGTATTACTCTTTTCCTTTACAAATTTCCCATGGCGGGAATAAGTTTACTCCCTTCCTCAACAAACATTTATCCATTTCCTGCTGTGTAGCAGGCACTGGACAGACTCTGGGATATAATTCCTACTTCGAGCATTTTACAATTAATTTAATGTTGAATTGCATAGAAAAGCTTTGAAGCGCTAAGCACTACAAAGAAAGGAAGATTAGAGAATTGATATCAGTCATGAAGTGAAACAGTTGAGATTTTTCTAACTGATCAAAGTAGCACATATGGACATTTTACTTCATTTATCTAGGATGTTCATAGATAGATAGATTTTTTTTTTCCCCTCCTTTTGGTTTTTTGAGACAGGGTCTTACTGTGTAGTTTAGGCTAGCCTCAAACTCACGGCGATCCTCCTGCCTCAGTCTCCCAAGTGCTAGGATTACCACCATGCACAACCAAACCTGGCTCTAGGACATTTATATTTAAAAGTGAATGGGGGCTGGGAATGTGTGGCTCAGTGGTAGAGCTCTTACCTTGCATGCACAAGGCCCTGGGTTCAATCCCCAGCACCATCAAAAAAAAAAAAGTGAATATTTAGGTAATAATATATCTGAATGACATGATATAGTTACTAAGATTGTTACACTCCTTAGTTGTCATGGAGACAATGCAATTTCAATATCATTCATTACACAAAAATTTAAGGATACCAGAAATGATCCTGAAGTTTGCCTAGTCTTGGACAGTTTAACCAAATGCTTTGCCATGTAGTTAGTTTTCTCATTGCTGAGAGAAAATACCCAGTGCCCAAAGTTAAAAGAGGAAAGGTTTATTTGGCTCACAGTTTGTAAAGGTTTCAGTCAATAGTTGGCTGGCTGCAAGGCAGGATGGCATGGCAGAGGGGCATTACAATAGTAATAGTCCATGGCAGAAGAGAGCAGATAGAAGGCAGCAAGCAAGTGACTAGCAGTTTTAGCAGCTGCTTTCTGCCCCTTTTATCTAAGCTACCCAACTTAGGTCAAGTGCCAAACCAATCAGTGAACTAATTCAGTGATCACACACCCTTAATCCTAGCATCACACATTCTAGATCAGCCACCTCTAAAAAAGCCTCACCTGTGACTCTGTGAGGCTTTGGCAGGTAACATCTAGACACAAACCGTAACAGCCACAATGAGGATTTGAGCCAAAGATTAAGGCCAAAGATGAATTTCTCTGCAGACTTGGTAAGTGATGAAAACAGTAGTATTTTAGATACTGTTACAGCTACTGCAGAACAATGCATCTAAAAGGAAAAGAAATATTTAACAATTGTCTGCACTGATGGTAAAGTTTAAAGAGATAAACACAATGTGTAAATGGTGAAGTTTAGGATTTGTTCAGGATTTATCAGAAAGTTAATATCATACTAAGACAATGTTTAGGTGAGGAAAGATGAAAATTAGGTGTACCTCTGTGTAGCATCAGCTTTTTTAAGGACTTGCCATTCAGCTCCTTTCAGACAAGCTAATGTAATCACTCTCTTCTGAACAGACCTGGTGAAGTCACTTAGAGACACATCAGAAGAAAGAATAAAGCCTGCTTGTTTTGAGCTACACATTTTTACCATGCTCTTTTAGAATAAATAACAGTGTACTTTGATTATACTTTCTAGAGTGATTTTTTCTTACGTCTAATTGGGTATTTTTCTGCTTCTAAGAAACTATTCTGAGATTATCAGAACTTAGTGGAAACCCATAGGAAAAAAAAAATTTAACTATCAGAGATATTTCTAATCAGTGAGGTTTGGCCAAATGTGGAAATTGATTGTAATCACTTTGGGAGCTTTAAAAAATCATCATCTTGAGTTCTACTTTTCTGTCTTTCGTTACCAAGGAATCTGATTGCATTGGTCTGGTATAGTGCCTTCAAAGGGGCAGACTTTTTATTACTATGTAGGAGATTTAATTGGAATCTGCTCTAGAGCATAATACAAAAAAATGGAGATTAATAACTATTGGTCCCTTCATTCTTTTATTCTTTTCATTCTGTAGCCAGTCAGTAATTTTAGAATTCTCACCAAATGGAAATGATAATAGTGATGAAATTCTATTATAGTGATTCTTCCTAGTTGTTTTGCTTTGTTTTTCACTTCTAAGGACCTCTTTGTTTTTCCACCACAGACCACAAATTACGTTTTGTTCTTTTAAATATATATCTGTGTATATGTATATATTTAATGAAACATACATTTAACTGCAGATTTCACACAGCACTTTGATAGCTGTTATCACAGCAAGTATTGTAATTTTTAAATTTTTATTAGTACCTTTGCAATACACAGTGATTACATTCATCATGGGGAGGTAGTTCATGTACATAGGACATCTTAATTCTCTTTACTTCCTCTTCCCTCCCTCAGCAAGTTATTAATTTCAGTACTCCCTTATTATAGGTAAATTTTCTTTATGTTTTAGGGTAACTTATGTCATATGAATTATACTTTTCAGAACACCTGCAGGATTGCTTTATTGTTACTTGCTTATGCCTTGGAAATTTAGATGTTTCATGTTTCTTCTGGTCTTTTGAAGTAATCCTGGTAATAACGATTGATTTGGGTCAGTATATATAGTTCTCACTGAGCACCAAGCTGTACTGGGCACTTTACCTGTTAATTTTTTTTACATGATATCTTTTCACACATGACAAATGAGAGATTGAGTAACCTCTCTCAAATCACACTAGTAGTTAGGTTTTGATCCAAGTCTGACTATATATTCTGTGCTTTACCATATCCTGTTTCTTCTTTTGATAGATAAAAAGCTTATTAATCACAGAAGACATTGTGGAATTTAGGTTTTTACAATAATCTACTCAGTTTTTCAGAGAAAGTTTCTTGCTTTGCCATAGAAAGTCAGTATCTTCTACACTTGATTTTCTGTCTGGTCGTTTTGCTACCAAGTTAGACCATTAAAACTTCAGGGACAGAGGATATATCTTAGTGGTAGATATCATGAGGCCTGTGTGCAATCCTCAGCAACAACAACAACAAAAAAAGAACTTTTAAACCTGGATTAAACTCCACAGGCTAAGCATGTACTCTACCACTGAGTTGCATTCTCATCCCCAAGAGTGGCTTTCAAGAAAACGTTATAGTTGTATCTTCTGTAACTACTTGTATGTTGAAGGTTTTTACCCTATTCTGCCATCTTCTAAGATGTTTAGGTATAATACAGCTGTTTAAAAATGTTCCCTCAGCAAAACATTAATTTAGCCTTCAACTCTTACAAAAGCAGAACAATACAACTTTTAATTAGATTGCATTTGGGATGATAATAAAAGACATGTGATTACATCTCATTTATTTCATTGTCTATGTCTAGGCTGTGATTAGCCCTTTTAGTACTTAGGAGTAAAGCCAGGAATACTAATTCTCAATCCAGTGTTTCCCCTCTACCCCACATTACATTACCTTTCTTCTGTATTACTCTTCCTTTTCAACTTTCCCATGAGGGAATGAATTTACTCCTTTACTCAGCAAATGTTCATCTGTTTTCTGCTGTGTGCTAGGCCCTACACAGACACTGGGATGTAATCCCCGCTTTGAGCACTTTACTGTCTACAATGGAAGACATTAATTACATGTATATGGTCATGTACTTGGAATTTGCTAAGAAATATCTCAAGTATTATCACAATACACACAAACACTATTATGTAAAGTAATAAATACGTTAATTAACTTGATAGCGATCATTTTACACTGTAAATGTAAATCACATACAACTTACATATATAATATATATATAAATTCTTGTTATGGAAACTTAAAACAGGAAACTGGCCTTGTCAGCTGGGGAAAACATATCATCCAAGACACCTCGCTAAAGAAATGACATTAAAAGTAACACCTGAAAAAAAAATAAAAGTAAGACCTGATGCATAAATTAGTAATTTAGACTGGGGATGTGACTCAAAGTGTGTGCTTAGCATATGTGAGATCCTGGATTTGAATTCCTAGCACCACAGGAGAGAGGAAAAGTATAAGTATTTGAATTACATTATTATTTCCCCTTCTTTCAAATGATAGCCTTTATGATCACCAAGTATGACTAGTTTCCTCACATACACACATCAAAGGAGCGTCTAATAGTATGTTCTGAATATTTAGTAGGGTACATAGAGTCATTGAATACCACTAATCTCACCAGACCAAAATCTCAGTTTAGATTATTCCTGTCAGGAGAATTTTAAAGACCCAGTGAGCATAATGAAGTTGTTATAAAAAGATTTTGTAAAACATCTGTTATTGATTGTCTCTGCAGTCATTAGTATCAAAGGTATATGCCCATGTTGTTTTAAGTTATTTCCTGTCAAGACTTCAAATAAGAACTCTACTTAAGGGGGTCCTATTACTTATGAAACTAAGCTTCATGACATCTGAAATAGCCGAGACAAAAAGGCACATCACTATCAGACTAGTTACATGGAGATTTTTTTTTTTTTTGGAGGTATGTTCTCTCTACGTAGTACATCTGACTGGCATCCAACTCATGGCAATCCTCTTGCCTCAGTCTCTTGAATGCTGAAATTACAGGTGTGCACCACCATACCAGGCTGAGGAATTTCACATGTCTTTTTCCTCTAATCTTTATGAACTATTTTATCTCCTTTTAAAGTCATTTTTATTATGTAACTTTTCAGTCTGTTCTAGTTACTTTCTGCATTATTTATAATAAATTTAAAAAAGATTAGATGAAGCAATGAAAGTGTGTTTCAAAATTATCCAGGTTGGTAGGTTGGTATTGAATAAGAAGTTGTATAGATGAAATACACTTAGTTGATCATTTTCAAAGTTATGATGAGAACATAGGAACTTATTTCATATTCTCGCTACTTTTAAGAGAGAAATTTAATACAAAATTTGGCGAAACTGAACCAAAAAACTTTGCATTGTTTTGATAAGGGTTGTTATAAAATTCTGTTCCCCCAAAAGAATTTGATGTTAAATAAGTTATTTTTGCAAACTTTTACTCTTTATTACTAGTGGGTCGATGTCTATAGCTTAATAAAAATCACTTAAATTAGTTCTGCTGACTTTCACAAAAATGTTGGGGCTTAGAAAACAGAATGATCTCAGGAAAGATAACTAATTTAGAGTCTTCAGATTCTGACAGGATATGACTACTTATAGCTAAGGTTTCCAAGTGAAGTCTCAAAACATGCCGTATTCAGGACAGTGACTAGTGTGGAGAAATCTTTTCAGTCAGTTTGACAGTAGGGAAAAGTTGACAAAAAACTGTATCCTTTCATTTGAAATGATAATCAATAATGGGAATTTGTAGAGCAATGATTCTCATGCCACTTGTGTGTCAGAATTACCTGGGAGTTTTACAACTACAGAGACTTGGCTCTACCCCTGGAGATTGAGATTCATTTCATTAAGGATGAACTCATAGATTAGTATTTCTTAAAAGCCTCCTAGGCGATTCTGATGTGCAGAAAGAATTGAAAGCCTATTTTAGGACCTAATCATAAAGCAACTTTTTCAGCTTTTTGAAAAATCTTTCCCTAGGAATAGAGCTTTTCTTTCCACGGAATTTCCTCATTGTCTGTTATCTGAATTGTTACAGTGATTTACCTGTCATAGTGTAGATCAGGTTTCATCACAGACTGTTTGGTAGTAATTCACAGTCTTCAGAATTGAATAAGATATTTTTTCTAAATTAGAGTTGAATTAAAATTATATTTTGAGCCAGCACTTGGGAAGCTGAAGCAAGAGGTTCATTGGGAGTTCAAGGCCAGCCTGTGCTATATAGTGAGTTTAAGACCATCCTGAACTACACAGCAAGAACCTGTCTCAAAAAATTGTATTTTGACACATATATCCCTTTAAATTTCATCAGTGATGAATTAAGGTACTGTATTTTTCTAAATTTATATGAGCTTCAAATTACTGTATTTTGAAGATATACTTCTTGAATGTTTTCTAATACATATTACTATTTTTGTTTTTGAATTATCAGATTATTTGGGCTCACCAAAAGGAAAAATATGAAAAAATTTTGTTACTGTGCTAAAAGTACTTTTAAGTAAAAACAAAACATTTTACTTGTATTTCCTCAGTGCCTGGAACAGAGCCTAGAACAGTGAGTGAGTAGGCACTTAATATATTTTTTGCTGAATGAGTGGACAAATTCTTAAATCTGTGTTAACTTTGAGAGGTTTGTATACAAAAGGTTTTTGGGGGTTTTTTTGCTTGTTTGTTTTTTTGGCAAGGGGTTTGGTTTTTTGAGACGGGGTCTCACTCCTGTAATTCAGGTTGGCCTTGGACTCACTTTGTAACCTAGGCTGGCCACAAACTTAAGGTAATCCTCAGCCTCCTGAGTGCTGGGATTACTGGTGTATGCCACCATGCCCGGCCTTAGAAAAGGAAATTCTGTTTAACTGAGTTTGTCATTTTTGGTTAATGTTGGAACTGTTTTGGTTATATGCTAGACTCTGCTGTAATTGCTGCAGAGAATAAAACCAAAGAGTCTTTTCTGTCATGGAACTCAAATTTTATGGGGCTGGGGCGGGGGGTATCTTTTTTAAATGTAACAGGCATCATATTATTTTCTGGTAATGTGTGCTTTTCCCTTTTCTAGTTCATTCTACTTTTCTTCCTAGAAGTAGGAAAATGAAATGGTACTGAGAAGAGAGAAAGTTATTATTTTAAAGAGACTGCTTAGGTTGTGCATGGTGGCATACACCTGTAAACCCAGCATTTGGGAAGCTGAGGCATGAGGATTGCCAGGAGTTTGAAGCCAGCCAGCCTGGGCTACATAGCTGAAGGCCAACCTGAACTACATAGTAATACCTCGCCTCAAAAAAAAAAAAAAAAAAAAAAAAAAAACTGCTTAGGAAAGACCTCATTGAGAAAGAACCATTTATGTAAAGATCCAGTAAGAAATAAGGGAGGGAACTGTTGCTATCTCTGAAAATATATCAGATAGAGGGAATAGCAGGTATAAAAGCCTGAAAAGAGGATTGGGCCTTAGATGGTCACAGAATATTTAAGATGCTAATAAGTTTGGAGAAATAGGCAGAGGCAAGAGCAGAAAAAAATAGGATAAGGGAGTGTGGGGAAAGGGTTTATAGGTCATATATAACCATTCCAGTTCTTTGACTGTTACTGAAAGACTGAGAACAGTTGGTGGGCTCTGAACAAAAAAATGTCAGGCCATGTTCTAAAACCTTTCTTTAACAGTATCACTCTGGTTGCTGAGTTAAGAATTAGAACAGATAGGCAGAGGCAGGGAGACTAATTAGGCTTTTTAGGTAATCTAGGCAAGAAAGATACAAGCCAAAAAGAGAGAAAGCAGTAGAAGTAAGAATATAGCAGATTTTTTTTAAACATCAGAAAAAATAATTTAAAAAATAAAAAAAATCAGACTGTTATTTGAAGATAGAACCATCTTGATTTGATGACTAGAGATGGGATATAAAGAGTTTAACCGTAAGATTTTTTGACTGAGCAGTTGGATTCTGAAAGGATGGGATAGTCATTGACTGGTACCAAGATGCGGAAACCCGTATGAGGACCTGTTTTTAAGGGGATGATGCAGAACTCAAGTTTTTTCTGTACTTACTTTTAATGTGCCTCTTAGACCTCTAAGTAAGAGGTGGCAAGTTGACCATTAACTGTAGAAATCTGGAATTCAAGGAAGAGGTCCAGGTAGAGATAATACATTTGAGAGTTGCCAACACATAGTTAACCTAATATTTAATGCTTTGAGAGTAATTCCAAAATGGAACAGAATTTACACAGGAAAGAAGACATCTAACAGCAGAGGACCTGGGACTGTCTAGTGCTAAAAGTTCTGAGAATGAGTGCCAGTGAGAGGTGAAAATGTCCCACAGAGACGAAATGATCAACTCTGTCAAAATGCTAGTGATTGAGTAAGGTGAGTCAGTTAGTTGGATTTGGCATCACAGATGTCTTTTGTACATTTAATCCTCAAGAACTCTGAGAGGAGGTATTACTGTCCTCATTTTATCAAATTTTAAAAAAAAAGGAGAAGGCAGAGTGTGGTGGCACACAACTGTAATCCCAGCACTTGGGAGGCTGAGACAGGACAATTGCTGTGAATTCAAGGCCAGCTTGGACTACTTAGTGAATTCAAGGCCAGCATGAACTACACAGCATGACCCTATCTCAAAAAAAATAAAAATAGCCAGGCGTGGTGGCGCACGCCTTTAATCCCAGCACTCGGGAGGCTGAGGTAGGAGGAGCGTTGTGAGTTCGAGGCCCGCTTGGGCTACAATGCGAGCACAGGACTGGCCTGAGCTACACAGTGCGACCCTGCCTCGAAAAACCAGGGCCAGGAGTTTGGCTCAGTGACTTAAGCGCCTGTCTGGCAGGCGCAAGGTTGTGAGTTCAATTCCCGGTGCCACAAAAAAAATAAATAAATAAAAGGAAAAGAGTTTTAGCCCTCAAATAACATGTCAAAGACAAAACATTATCAAGTGATGTATTTGAATATTAATCCCAGATCTGTCAGACTTAACACTATATATATATGTTGTTCATTTCTTTTTTAAGACAGTTTCACTATGTCATTCAGCCTGACCTTGAACTCACAGCAAAAAAAAACTCTAGGTTTTTTTTAATTTTGAAAAATACTTTAAACTATGGAGAATAGATTTTAATATTTTCTAAAGTTTGATTCAGATATACATTCTTCCATGAAAAATACAAGTTACTTCATTAATTCAAAAAATATTAATTGTCCTCTGGTTGCCAGTTACTTATTCTACAACACCTGGGATAAATAGGTGAAGAATGCAAAAATTCCTCCCCTTGGATAAAAGAAAACAAATTATAAATAATATATTAGAAGATGAAAAGTGTTAGAAAAGGAAAAAGAAAAATAGAGTAAAGGGGTTGGAAGTATTGAATTTGGAGGTAGAGAGCAAGTTGTATTTCTTTCATAGAGCCCTTATTACAAAGATGACATATAGAGAAATTCATATAAAGGAGGGGAAAGGCATGACATCCCCTTTATCTCCTTTCCTAATTGATTCTTTTCTCCATAGAAGCAACCTACACTGTGAAGCAAATGTGCATCCTGTTTTTATACTGCTACAATTTTTATATTGTCCATTTACAATATTTAGTATTATCTGTATTTATATAAGCATTGTCATAGCATATTTGCTTTCTCTCACTCAGAATTAGAAACAAAACATAAATCTAGGTCATTTTGTTTAAACAGGTATTCAGTGGTCTATGAATAAGTCACTATTTTTTACCTGTTACAAGTAGTATTAACAATCTTCATATACATTTCCTTATGCACAAATGAGAGAGTTCTTTCTTGTTTGTATCTAAAACTAAAACTACTGGGCTATTCATATGTATTTTTCAGCTTGCTAGATATTGTCAAATTTTGATTGCTCTCATCAACAGTATGTTAAGGATACTGTGTCTTCCTGTCCCCATCATATTGTGACTCAGAGTGAGGTTTTTAAATGCTTTTTGAGAAACCGAGATGTTTATTATATTTTGTTGTCATCAATGATTAAGTAATAGATTTTCTGAAACTTAACTTTTCACTAATAAACACTGTCTTAGTTACTTTCCTCATTGCTGAAACAAAATACCCAGCACCCAAAGTTAAAGGAGAAAAGATTTATTGTAGTTTGCAGTTTGTGGAGGTTTTAGTTCGTAGTTGACTGACTCTAAGACAAGGTGGCATGGTAGAAGGGTATCACAGAGAGAAACACTCCATGATGGGCAGAAGGCAAAGCAGTGAAGTAGCAAAAAACCAGCTGCCAGTATGCCTCCTTTTCGTCTCTTTATACCCACCTAGGCTCAGTGCCTTTTGGGTGGTGCCACCCACACCCAGGATGGTCCTTTCCATTATCCACACCAAGAACTGTGCCAGACCAATCAGCAGACTGATTTAATAATCACGCACCTTTAATCACACACCCTAGATCCAGCCACCTCTGAAAAGCCCCATGTATGACCACATGAGGCTTTGGGGGGGCACATCTAGATAAAAACCATAATAAAGACTGTTGTTATAATTTATTAAGCCAACTCTCATTTCTCTTTTTTGTTTTTTGGGTGTTTGTTTTTTGGTGCCGGGGATTGAACTCACAACCTCGCGCTTGTCAGGCAAGCACTTGTTCCACTGAGCTAAATTCCCGGCAACTCTCATTTCTCTTAAGTTATGGTTTAATTGTCTGATGACAGCCTAACTAGAAAGATGCAAAAGATAAATTAAAATCAGAAATTACTTAGCGTCAATAAAATGTTTGATTGGAGAAAGCATAGAGGATGTTGTTACAGTGTGTATGTGTGTTGTGTATTGTAATAAACCATGCATTTTAGTTTCCCCCATTGTTCCTATATTTCCTTGTTGTTTAATAGTACTATTGTAAATACTGTATATAAAAGTGGGGCTAGAATACTTTCTTGAGGTGCTCATTATCAGATACAGAAAAAGTCATAATTCTATACTACTTTTTCCAGTCAAATAGATACTTGAAAAGTACTTACAAAATGTAACATAAGTTGATTTTATTCAGAAATAAAAGATTTACTTACTTAAATATAAAAATCCTTGAGTAAATTTTATCTTACTATCTTTCAGATTAACAAACAAAAATATTATACACAATCCTGTGGAGTGGACTTTAATTGCAATGGTGTTGCTGTTGTTGTAAGTACTTTTTCAGACTTCAACTCTAAATACTAAATATGAATTTTGGTTAAGGAAAAACGAAGTTATTTACTGACTTTTTAAACTTGCAATAAATATCGTGTCTTTATTTTTCCTTTCTTATATAATAAAATAACTTTCATTTGAAGTGATATGCTTTGTTTTGATAGACTATAATCATTCCCTTTATATTTCCACTAGCATTTCTTCTGAGGATCCAGTTCTTCACAAATAATATATGTTATCTTTTGAAAGAGAAGAATATCCCCATGTGGGATATTTACAGAATGCTCTTCTAGTTTCATTTTTAATAGTCTATTTTTTAACAGTGAGTGAGTTCATTATCTTATATCTATATTTTTACATATCTAGTGCTTATTTAATTTTTCTTTAATGTGTTTTATCTTTGATACCATCAGAAAAGCATTATTTCTAATTAATGTTCACTTTAAAATCTAACATTTGAACTAAAATACTTACTACATAAGCATACATAAAACATTTAGTACTCATTCACCTTTTAAGAAACCACTAGTGGTTTCTAAAGCTATTTTTCAGTAGGGTTAAAACCATTTAATAAGTGTAGTGTTTTTCAGGTTGAATTGCAAAAATCTTTTGAGGACCATTTATTATTGCATTACTGTTGTTGCCTGGTATTTGTTAGGTCATTGAAGCCCATAGGACATTGAATACTTACTGGACACTCACAGGTCAAGAAATGTTATGAGTCAACCTCATAGCATCTCAAGCCCTGCTTTTTCTTTCTTTGATATTACTTCAGTCTGACATGTTATTCTGGCTTTACTGTCCCAAGGAAGGCCATGCTGGAAGGCATTAGAGTAGGCTTCAGTGAACCAGAATCTGTGTCATCCAACCAGATACAACTCACATGATTCATTAAATCAGAACACAGAAAATAACTTTACTTGATGCCCTGATATAAATTTTTTATCAGCCATAAGAACAAATCTTTTGTCATTTCTACTATTTCAAGTGTTCCAGTTGAATTGGTAATTTGTGAAACAGATCTTATTAATTTTTTAGAAAGTTCTTTCTACTTTATGAAATGTATAAATATTTTGGTCACTGGCTGAGAAAATACTGTATCTTTGCTCACCCACCATATCATATGTCTGCTAATAAACCCTCATAGACAACTGTTTGACCATACTTCTGCAATTTATTGTACTAAAAGGGAAGTAACTTGTTTAACAAGTCAGAGGCCTGAGCCAAGTAGTAATCTCAGGATCTTGCTTTCTAGTCCAGTGACTGGAAGTATTGTCTTCATGTACATCTTCTTACTGAGGACATTTTATACCCTACATTTTTTGTATTAAACAATTGCCTCATCTCCAAAATGTATAACAAAGCAACAACAACAACAAAAAGATGGAAAATGAAATAATTAAAATAACAAAAGTTGCTATTAAAAATTAATATGATTATTCCATATAAAAGCAAACAGTATTTGATTTTTTATAGAGGCACGTATGTTGCACAGAATATTGAAAACTTTGCTAGTCCTTGCATTCACTGTTTGACATCCCTAACTTTGGGTATAATACAAGGAACCCTTATTTTAAGAGTTAGTGATCATTGTGCCAGAAAACCCTAACAAAAACTTAATCAGTAAACTAGAGAATTTAAAGGAAAAAAAAGCGATTCATAAAAAATAGTAACTTAATTGAATTCAAGAAATAAACACTGCACATCTTAGGTATATTACTTGTTTCACATGTGGTCTTAAAGTTGTAGCAATTAACTCTTGACTATTTTTGTCATTTGCCTTCTCTATCACCAAGTCCTCACCCTAAAAACCGGATCTAACCTTTTTCCTAGTATTCGCCTCTTTTGCTCCCTGGGCAACTAAAATCCTTTTCAGCTTAGGCCCTTTGGTTTCTCTTAAAATCTTTCACTGTAAATACTCATATGGCACTTCTAGGTTGTTCTTTATGAAATCTTGTTTTCTCATAATTCTAACTTTTGCCATAGGCCCTCCTTACAGTTCTTTTCTATTCTGTATATGCACAATCTGTATCTTCAGATTGTAACTGAATCTCCTTATTCTTTGACCATCAACTTCTTAGATTTCTATCTTTTCCTCCTGTATTATTTTGTCTTATTTCCTCATTTCTCAGAAAGTCCCCTTGAGTTTTTCATATTTCAGCCTCTGAGGAATCTGTGGCTTAAATGATAGCCGCTTTTGTCCATAACTTTGTCCTTTGATTGTTTTTTTCTCATAAATATCACTACCTGAATTACAGGTAAAATTAAAACTTATCTATCCTATGGAAACTAATTCCATAATATAATTATACTTTATACTCTTCATTCCTCCCATATACAATTCACAGTTACTTTTTAGAAAAGGCAGCATTGTCTTTGGAGAAAGAAAGAGTAGCCATAATGTCCAGCATTGAAAGAGGCTTACAGTAAAAATGACCTCTGACACTTAGACACATACACTAAATAAATAAACCAACGAAAACTTAAAAAGAAACAAGCAAACAAAGAAAAAAGAGACAAGCATGAGTAAAGTGAAAGGAGAAAACACCTGTTTGTAGAACAGTAATCTTTTCCACATATAGTTTACTGCCATTAAGAGTGAACATAGGCATATAAGAAGGCATCTCTTTTCTTTTTAACAACTGTTTAATTTGTAAAACTTTCCTATCTGTTCTCAGATTCCTGATAGAATTGTTTTAGTCATAACATAAGCATTTCCAGAATTCACATTAAAATTTTTCTTTGTTTTTATAGCTGAGAAAAAGATTAAAAATGGTAGTTATAGTCATTGAAGAAGCTGTGTCTAATTACCTTATATAATAGGTACTGTTGTAACAGTATACTAGTCTTTATGTATGAGTATTATGAAGTTTTGCTACTAGCATTTGTTTAATGCATGAAAGACTTCACAAAATTCTTCATATAAACTTCTTAGAAAAGGGTACATACAGTATGCACATCTATGTATAATTGTATTAGTATGTTGCTGTGGTGATTCTAGTCTCTTATTAAAAGGGTTCGGGAATCAACATTTTGGCTAAAACATGATAGTCCAGAGAAACATAAAAGCTTTGATCTTGAATTTTCACATCACATTTTTGTTTTGTTTTGTTGGTTTGGTTTGGTTTAGTTGTTTGAGACAGGGTCTTGCTATGTAGTTTGAGCTGGTCTTGAACTGACTGTGTAGCCCAGGCTGGCATAGAACTCACAGGAATCCTCCTGCCTCGGCCTGCTAAGTGCTGGAATTAAAGGCATAATCCACCCTGCCTGGCCATGTCAGTATTCTTAAAAGTAAATAAGATATTTCTGTACCAAATCATCTTTTTCTTTTGTCTTGTACTTTTATAGATGTAATAGCATTTTTTAGAAAATGGACCACAATACATAATTTATCACTGTAAACTAGTGGGAATTTTATAATAATATAATCTCACAAAGAAATTTGATCAAATAGTGTTAGTGCATTACACTTATTTCACTATGAAGGAATTAATGTCCTTTTCGTCCTCTCATTTTATTTAATAAATGTTTTAAAGATTTTCAAGAAATCATTACACATATCTGTAAGAGTAATAATTGACTAACCCTATGTTTTTAAGAACTGATTAGAAATGCAATAAAGTGACCCAGTAATTACTGAAATTTATGGTTTAAACACTTAGTTATAATATTGTAGAGTTGAACTTTAGCAGACTTTACTCTTATATTAGGTTTTGTTTCTGAAAAAAGGCATTTATGTTGAAATAATACAAACCTGAATCTTATTTTCTTTAAAAAAAGCCCTACTATCAGCCTCTTTTCACAATCTTTGATGCAGGATTTTTAATAAAAATATGTTTGAATATATACAATTTATTTTCTGTATTTTAGTACCTATATGCTGTATTTCTAAAAATCTGTTAATGTATTTATATATTTTGAAATACTTATAAACCAATTTAGAAAACACTGTAACAAATTCCCTAAAAGAGCATTTTATGGTACAATATCATACTGTATTATATACAGTGGTTCCTTGATTCATGAATGCTTTGGTTTGCAAACAGAAATGTTTGGCAAAATTTTGTTTTTGTTTGCAAACTTTGCGTCAGATGATAAACATGATTGTGGCCATGTTTCCCTCATGAACACAAACGTGGCCATCTTTTCCAAATCGTAGAACCAACTAAGTTCATGAACTGAGATACCACTGTATTCCTTTTCATGTTCCTCTTAGTTCCCATCTTACCACTGTAGGAAACTTCATCATGTTAACATTATTTAGAACAGTTTCTCTGAGATTTTGACCGGTCATCTTGAGAAGATTTTGTAGACATAGGACACCTCTTGTAGCTCTCTCCCATCTCTTTCCCTTGTCTTTGCTGTTAGTCATCAGTTTTCTTTGATCACTGTCATTAAATTTACTCTTACAAAAGGAGACTGTACCAATACTGACTGAAATCTAGGAAGGTTTCAGGTAATAACCAGCAGCCGAAGAGAAGTATCAAGAAGCAGGTAAGTGGCCGTTTATCTATAGCCTACTTGCCAGAAATGGGAATCAGGTTTGCTCAGGTGTACTTTTACTTAAGATGTAACTTTTTCACCAGCATTTAATAGGGAACCTTTATAAACAGTTCACTACTTTGTATTCCTGTGGTTAATTTTAGCATAGGAATCAAATGTCGCTTAGTGGGTAGCCAGGGAAAGAGTTGTGTGTTGTGTTTCATGGGAATCATTTTGGTATCTAATGAAGGAGATGAATACTTAAACTTTGTGTTACTCAGAAAAAACAAGGTAAAGGAACTTGTCGTCGTATAACACAGATACCATACGTGCTATTTCTACTTTTATACCCTTGATGTTTTCTAATGGAAAGCTTTCAAGACCATCTTCAAAAATGTCTGCTTTCATTTTATTTATCTGAACTGGCTGTTTCCAGTGAACTGTGGCCCGCTTCCTAGTCAGAGACCATGCAATAGTTTATTCCCTCTAAAAGCTTTGAGTATTCCTTTTGTTCAGGGAGTAGCATGTAAGTCCTGGGAAATGGTATTTAAACAAGCTCAACTTGGCCATGATCACTAAACAAAAGCCATCACTGGACATGGGCAGCCACTTTAGGTAACCATCATACAGATAAGATACTCTGGAGAGTCACTTCCCTAGGGCTACCAGGCATGAATGGAAAGATGTGACTAAGGCTTTTTACCTCAGCCAGCTGTTTTTTTAAAGCCCGTCCATCACTAATTCCCTCATAAAAATTAGTGAGCACGCCATGAAAAACAAAGAGATGGTCCCTTAGAAATGTATTCATTCTCAGAAGTATTCCCAGGTCTTTCTCTTTAACATTTCAAATTTAGTTTTGGATATTTGAGACCATACTAAAAGGTCATTGAATTTTTTTGTACATTTCCTTATAGTCATGGAATTTTTATACTTAATTGACTTTTATTGAAATACTTACAAAAGTTACCATTTAAAGTGTGGAGTTCATTAATATTTAATATATTCACTGTTTTATAGTCGTTAGTACTATCTACAACTTTTTGGTACTAGAAATCGAACTCAGTGCCTTGTGCTTGCCAGGCAGGTGCTGTGCCGCTGAGCTACATGCTCAGCAGGCTGTTTTTCTTCAACTTTTTTTTTTTGAGCACTATGTAACAACAAAACATTTCTTTCACTCCAAAAGTTCTGTCATATTAGCTCAGTCCCAATTTCACCTTCTCCAAATGTCTAATAACCACTTTCTGTCTTTCTGTCTCTGTCTCTGTCTGTCTCTGTCTGTCTCTCTCTCTGTCTCTCTCCCTTTTGTCTCCCTCTCCCTCCCTGCTGTTTACCTTTTCTGAAATTTCATTTAAATGGAATCATATAACACCAGACCTTTGTATCTAGCTTCTTTCACTTAACATGTTTTCAAGGATTTTGTTCATGTTATATAGCATGTAATAGTATTCTTTTTTATAAGTAAATAATACTCTGTGTGTAGATATACCACATTTGTCTATTCCCTCATCACTTGGTGGCCATTTGGATTGTTTCCACTTTTAGGCTATTTTGGATAATGGTGCTGTAAACGTTCAGGTAGAGATCTTTTTGTGTCAACATTTTCAGTTCTTTTAATTCTGTTTCTAAGCATGGAATTGCTAACTTTAGCTGGAGCAATTAGACAAGAGAAAGGAATAAAAGGAGTAAAGATAGGAAAGGAAGAAGTTAGACTATTATTATTTGCAGATGACATGATACTGTTACCTAAAAGACCCCAAAAACTCTACCAAAAGACTTCTAGATTTAATAAGCAAATTCAGTAACGTAGCTGGTTACAAAGTCAGCATTCCAAAATCAATAGCCTTCCTGTGCACGAATAACAAACTCACAGAGGGAAATCAAAGAAACAATACCTTTTACAATAGCATCCAAAAAAATGAAATACTTAGGAATCAGTCTAACAAAAGATGTAAAAGGACCTCTACATTGAAAACTACAGTACTCTGAAAAAGGAGATTGAAGAGAATATTAGAAAATGGATATCCCATGCTTTTGGGTAGAAAGAACCAATATAGTGAAAGTGGCCGTATTTCTAAAACTGTTATACAAATTTAATGCAATCCCAATCAAAATTCCAATAACATTATCTCGTAGAATTAAAGAAAACAATCCTAAAATTCATCTGGAACCAGAAGAGACCTAGAATAGCAAAGGCAGTCCTGGGCAACAAAGACAAGACAGGGGGCATTGCAATCCCTGACTTGAAATTATATTATAAAGCTACTGTCATAAGAAACAGTGTGGTAGTGGCAAAAAACAGACCCAAAGATTAGTGGAACAGATTGCAAGATGCAGAAACAACTGAAGACACACTAAGCCACCTTTTCTTTGACAAAGGTGCCAAACACATCCAGTGGAAGAAAGATAGTCTCTTTAATAAATGGTGCTGGAAAAACTGGCTCTACACATGCCGAAGATTAAAACTGGACCCATATCTGTCATCATGTACTAAGCTAAAATCACAATGGATCAAAGATCTTAATATTAAAGAATGGAATTGCTGGTTCATATGGTAACTCTTATTTAACCTGTTGAGGAGCCACAAAACTGTTTTCCTTTCCACAGCTATACCATTTTACATTTCTACTTAGCAATATGAAAGCCCCAGAGATTAAATGTGAAAGTCATCTTGCCTCACAGCTTTATGTAATTTTCTCTAGAACTTAACTATTCCTATTCTAATTGATTTTCTTTTTCTTTGTTTTACTTTTATTAATATGTGTTTGCAGTACAATGATTACATTCACTATAGGGGACTGGTTCATATACATAACACATTTCATGTACTTAATACCTTTTTACCCTCCCTTTTCATCTCACTTTCATTTTTCCAGCATCAGATCCATTTATCTTATAAGAACTTGCAAAGTTAATTATCATATATATACGTGTGTGTGTGTGTGTGTGTGTGTGTGTGTTGAAAACCAGGTTAATAGGCCAAAGAACATATAAAACATGTAAAACAGTTGTACTAAGACAAGGTACA